>JACXGI010009160.1:0-31211 GCA_016801175.1 Esox masquinongy
TACGTCTATTTCCCAAAGACAACCTCTGGATATGACGCTGAGCACTTGCACTCAATTTCTTTGGTCGACCATGGCGAGGCCTGTTCTGAGTGGAACCTGTCCTGTTAAACCGCTGTATGGTCTTGGCCACAGTGCTGCAGCTCAGTTTCAGGGTGTTGGCAATCTTCTTAAAGCCTAGGCCATTTTTATGTAGAGCAAACATTTCTTTTTTTCAGATCCTCAGAGAGTTCTTTGCCATGAGGTGCCCTGTTGAACTTCCAGTGTCCAGTATGAGGGAGTGTGAGAGTGATGACACCAAATTTAACACACCTGTTCCCCATTCACACCTGAGACCTTGTAACACTAACGAGTCACATGACCCCGGGAGGGAAAATGGCTAATTGGGCCCAATTTGGACATTTTCACTTCAACTCTTTCGGATCTTTTAACCTGTTGCAATGGTTCAGGTGAATCCAACCTGGTCGGCCCTCCACTTTGACCGCTGTTGGTGTACTCAAGATCACCTGGTACGGCCCCAGCCACCTTGGCTGTCTCCATTTGCGCTTGTAAACCTTTACAAGTACCTGATCACCTGGTTGTACAACGATGTCCTGGTTTTCTGGTGGTGGACCATGATATTGTCGTACCTGTGAATACACACGTCTTAAAGCAGAGGTTAGTCCTTTCAAATACTTACTCAACCCCTGATCAAACTCTTCTAATCCAGATACTCCTGGAGGTCTCATTGAGAGTACAGTCATTGGTCTTCCTGTCACAATTTCATGGGGCGTAAGGCCCGTGCCTCTGTTTACGGAGGCCCTCATATTCATCAGAGCTAATGGTAAACATTCAACCCAATTCATTCCTGTCTCTTTGCATGCTTTGGCTAATGTGCTTTTTAGCGTTCTGTTAGCTCTTTCAACAATTCCTGCACTTTGAGGATGGTAGACACATGAGAATTTTTGTTTGATACCCAAGCTTTTGCACATCTCTTTGATCAAATCTGCTGTGAAATGAGTGCCATTGTCTGATGAAAGTGTTGTGCAAACGCCGAAACGCAGGAAAATTTCGTTAGCAAGATGTTTCGCATCGGATCTGGCGTCACAATTAGTAGTGGGAAATGCTTCCACCCAACGTGAAAATCTATCAATTACAACTAAGCAGTATCGCCTGTCCGTGCGCCGTTCAATCATGTCAATGTAATCAATAACCAAGTGGGTAAACGGGCCCATCGGGGGTGGCATACATCCAGGAACTGTTTGAATTCCCTTTTTGATATTGTGCTCTTGGCATGTCTGGCATTGGTAAATGAAATTTTGACAATGTTCTGCACAATTTGGAACAAACCAATCAGCTGACGATTTTCTTACCATCTCCTCCCTTGGAGAGTGGCAAACACCGTGTGCCGCTCGACACAACAAGGATATCAACTCTGTGGGGGCAACCACTTTTCCAGAGCTCGCCTGGCGCCACAGGCCAGAGTCAGGGTCCTGTATGCATCCTCTGGAAACCCAGAACAGGTGTTCAGAGACTGCTGCTTTTTGCATGTTCAGTATGTCTTCCAGGGAGCAATCACTACAATCCACGAAAGGGAGTGCATGAAACTCAACTGAGGTCAGAGCTTCAGCTGCTTGTTTAGCAGCACAGTCAGCTATATGATTACCTTGTGACACAATATCTCTACCTCCTGAATGCGCTCCACATTTGACTACTGCAAGAGCTGAAGGTAATTTCATAGCATCAAGCAAGTTTCTAATAAAGCCAAATTTTTTAACAGGGGATCTTGCTGCAGTCAGGTATCCTCGAGCTGCCCACACACCTGCCCAACTACACACTACACCAACCGCGTAAGCGGAGTCACTATATACAGTCAATCTTTTGTCATCCTCTAATTTACAAGCATGGGTGAGTGCCAATAACTCAGCTGCCTGTGCCGAATAATGGGATGGGATTTTCTCTGAATGTACAATGGTAAATCCGCATAGTGAGGTCTGCTGGACCACTGCAAAGCCAGAGTGTCGTTCCCCATTGTCTCGGTTAATGAAGGATGAACCAACAGGGTTAGGTCGCTGTCAGGAAGTGCTTCAGAGTGGAGGTCTGATCTTGCCTGACTCTCCACTGCTCTCGTGGCGATACAGTCGTGGGCGTCGCCATCGTCTGCCGTGGTAAGTAGCTCAGCAGGGTTGACAACTGAACATTGGGTGCTGTTAGTAGAACTTCTCAGCCGCTCATTCTTCTGGGGTTATCAAAGACTTAGGCTACTCAGTGTGCTGTTACTCGTCCATTCCCCCTTTCTGTTAACCCTATGTGTTCCTCTTTGGTGGTGGCATATATCCAGTATATATCTGGACTGGTTTTGGAGGTCTGAGTCTATATTATGTTGGGCTGCCACTGCTGCTGGGGTGGCTGTTGGTGCAGAGGGGTGGGCTGGTTTGTTAAGATGGCTGCTTGCGTTATTACTGCTTCCTTGCTGTCTTTCTCCTCCAATTCGGCTAGTTGTTTTCTAATTAGCTTGGCCTGTGATAGGTTCAGGTTTTCTGTCTTCTCCTTTTGAGCATCTCGAAAACGCTTGACAAGGTGTTTGATGTGACTTTTCTTCAGATTCCAATCCATGGCATCGAAGCCCACTAGGTCTTTCACTTTGGCTTGGACTGGCTGCGGTAGATTATTCACCAGGGTGTGTGAGAAAAGCAGTTGTGTAGTCCTACTGGAGTTCCATCTTTCTCCTGTCTCCGCCATCCAGGCTTCCTGGAGGTCCTGAATGAGTTGTTCACAGCTCATGTCATCCTTCAATGTCATCTCAGTTAGCTTGGTCATGTCTGGTTGCATAGGCCACTGATTTCTCATTGCGGCCCACAACACATTCCTGTAGTGGTTAAATGATGCTCCATCTAATACTGTTATAGCTATACCTCCAGCTGTGAGGACAGCAGTTGCTTCTGTGCCTGCAGTTTGGGCCATTACTTGTCTGATGTCCCCAACACATAGTGGCTGCCCTGCGGTCTGTTGCACAAATGCAGTAATCCATTTTCCTCCCCCCTCAGAATGTTTAGGGAGTTTGTTGAGCATGGCCTTTAAGTCTCTCGCTCCCCAGGGTACATGTTGAACAAATGGTGCATTAGGTGCGTTGGGATTGGGTAGGAGCTCCATCGGGGCTTGGAAGTCAGGTGCCTCTCCCTGGATTCGGCGGGACTGTCTGATGAGCTTGTCTGTTGCCTGCAAATTTTCATTAACACCTTTCATGAGCCTGTGTCTTTTGTTTTCTAGGGCCATTCTCACATCAGGTTCCAGATGGCTGTTATGCAACAGATCATCTATTTCTGTGATTGTTATCAGGGAATTGTCTGCTTTATTCCAATGCCTATTCAGGTCTATAAATGGCAGAGAGCTTTGTCTGGGCAATTTAGTCCTTGTCATTTTCCCTTCTATTCTTACTTGCACTGTCTCTTCACTTTCATTAGCTTCATCATCACTTTCATATATGGTGTCTCTTCGCTTGTTTTCCCTCTTGGTGTCCACATACTCTTCTTCTGTAAATTCTTGGGAGGTAGTAGGTGATAAGGGCTTCACCTTAGGTGTTGCTCCCGCACCGGAAGGGAATGCGACGCATCCTTCTGCATATGGATCTCTTGGTGTACTGTGGTCTGCAGCTGCTGGAAAACCTCCTGTCCCACAGGCTGTAGGCGCCATCTGAGCTGCTGTTGGACCAGTAGCTTCATTGGATGCTTCCATCTTCCCTTTGAATATCATCTGTCCTTCCAGATGCACAGTTGCACCTTCAGTCTCACTTGTTGACAGTGTTGAGTAACATTCTGACAGGGATGGATAAATGCCTGTTGTAAGCTTTGTTGCATATGGTGGCGGTGGGGCTGTTAATGGGGTAGCATCTTTTGAGGTATTTAATTTGTTATTATTATTCTTAATTGTCCTCCAATTGTACAGCTGGTTCTCTGACTTCCATGTCTGAAGGAGTTGCTAGTAACAGTAGTTGTCTTGTCTCTGGTTTTCTTATTCTGTAGTCTTTCTTCTAGTGTCTGTTGAACTGTTTTCAAGTGTGGCTTTGACAGGCTGCCAGTAGATGGCCATGGGTGGGTGGTGTCTTTAGTCCATTTTTCCCACTTCTCACTAAGCTGTTTTAAATCTTTAGCAAAGGCAGAGTATTTACACATCAAAAGTTCTAGGGGTGTCTTATCCTCAGTAACCGTCCCATTCTCTTCTATATTAGGCATGTTTTGGGAGGAGCTTTGAGTTCTTGGCACTTCCCCCTGGATACACTCTGGACAGCCTCCTAGTTCAACTTCCTGTTCACTCACACACTCACTCAGTCCACAACCCTGTCCACCTAACCTATCCTATGTCACAGCTATTTTTATTCTTCACCTCAGGGCTTTACACTGTGGACAATACACAGTCGCAATAAAACAGACTAACACAGTCCCATACTTTCTATCTAACCTGCTTTGATTCAGTATCTAAATTCCTCTACACTCAGCCCGGAGTGGACCAGCAAAACCTATTAATTTTTACACACTTTGTACATACAAATGATAGCACAAATGATAAAACAGATGGCTGTTAACCAATAGAATTGAAAACATATAACTATCAATTCTATTACATTTCACATAAAGTCATTCATGATTCGCTGATCCGTTCCAATCTTTTTCAATCTTAGAGTGTCAACGACCATTAACAACTTTCATTCTCCCCAAACAAACAATGCCGGCATTTCCATACACACACACGCGCACACCCAAAGCCTTCTTTTTTTTTCTTTGTCAGTCAATCTCACACAGCCTGGGTTGGACTGGGTTAGAGGAATCCCTTTTTTTTATTTATTTTTTTATTTTTTTTAAGGAGCGGCCAATAGTTGCAGTTTAGTTTGCCAAACAAAGGTACCTTTTATTTAACTTTTAATCAAATTTCTGAATTAGTAAAATATCCTAACAGTGCACCTTATTCTGAAAAAAATGACATAACAGACAACAGGACAACATTACAAGTAACACAAACAGTACAGCTCCAGTGGAGACCACTGAGCACACACACACACAAACAGACGATATATGTAGCTACAGTTCTACTCTTTTTTTTTTTTTTTTTTATTATTTCTTCTGCATCAACCTGGCAGAAATAACTGTAACAATCTGACAGTTTTCTTATGTTTTTTTATTTTTATTATTTCGTCTGCATCAGCCTGGCAGAGCTAACTGTAACAATCTGACAGTTTTATTTTATTAACTATACTAGCCATGGTTTCCTAAAGAATGACTCACCCGAGAAGGGCGTCACCCAGTGAAGTCCGATCCTCCCCGTCGACGGGCAGAGAATAACCTGACTTCTAAATACAGAACTTTTATTAAAAAGGTGTCTGCTATTTACCTCTATCCTATGCGCTTGGTAGTCAGGAAACTCTCCGTCCGTCGGTGAAGTCAGTCAAACAAAACGTGGGATTATTGCCCTCCTGGCTGGCTCGCCAAAATGTTGCGGATAAATCTTTTCCACTTCTCAGGTTCCAGGGTTGAGTCCACTTAATTCTAATTACTCAATTATAAATACTCTAGGAAACCAATACTTTAATTCTAATAGTTTATTACAAGCTTGTATGTGATACACAGACAATGTACACTCGTGCACGTTCCTAGGTATGACAAAGACACACACTTTGAGGGGCCCCTTATTTTTCTTCTAACCTCTGGTTCTCATCTTAGTGCGTCAAATCCTAAGGCCATAGGACACCTAACCTAAAAAATTCCCATATTTGGGCCTGGAGCCAAAAGGAGAACAAGGAGTTGCTGGCAAGAGTTCTAACGGAGAGGTGGACAAGCTATAGCTGAATTCCCCATATTTTTAACCACATGTATCACTAACTCCTAGACAGAGCAAAGTAACCAGCCTTTATATTATATACACAAAACCTACATATTTATCACATATTTAATAAACCTAATATATGCAAATTGAATATATTTATGCATCCTTACAATATAATGTATATGCATAATTAATTAATCTTCCACATTAGATGGCACTCAGGTTATGGTGGTGTTAAAATTGTGTGAAAACTCTCTCCATTTCCAGACTCTTTCATGCACTTTTTTTTTTTAATTAAATCGTCAATAATTAAAAAGTTTTTCTGAATCGGTAACAGATTGTGATCACACAACGATGTTAGTAAACCCTCTGTAAAAATAATTTCTCTCAACTTCAACATTTCATCAAACACAAATAAACCCAGACTATATTCTGAATTTCTTTGTAGAAAACAACATCAGTATTATCCAGCAACATCTTCACAAAATATGTTTTACCCGAGTTACTGGGTGCACTAATGACACAGCTGAATGGGTGTTGTAGTCGTGGGTCAAGTCCGCTATGGTCACTATCCATCGAAAAATGTGATTTAGTACCCGTAAGGCCTTGTGCTGTAATCGGGGAGCAGTACACGCTTGTTGTACACATCTCTGAAGCGCTTGGACACTACTCTGTTTTTCAATGTGACGTCTCTTATCTCTAGCAATTGTCTGCATTAGCAAGGACACGATCATCAGCACCACCTTCGCATCGTACAAAGTTATCAACCAGTCTTGTTAGCGTCTCCAAATTTACAATACCCAAGTTGTAGCTTTTGAGTGTAATGCCTTTTGCTTTGAGACAGGTCAGACCTTTAACGGTTTTGTAACCATATGTCTTTGGGCCACCACTAACAAATTGGGCGATGCGGTCACCATCTGGTAACTCATCCATCAAGTCCCCTTAGAATGGGCCTAGAGGGGGCACCCAATCCCCATGTCGTGTCACAAAGATCACTGAATCAGTGTCTGTGTAGAGCACATGTCTATCCAACTTCTCCAAGAGGGAATACAACTTGAGTCTAGCATAAGCTGTTGTGAAAGCAGAAATAAAAATGTTGCTGTTACGTGGTTTGATAGGTGTCTGTTTTGTGTAATGCCACTGTACCATCGAAACTGTGTCGAAGATGAAAGAGAAATTATTAACTTCTATTTCAATGGAAAAAAAAAGGTAGTGGCTAAACTCCTCTGGATCTGTAATTAACATTGTGTTCATAAGGTTAGTCCGCTCACCCATCTTATCCCAAAGACTATTCATTGCCAATTTAGCCAAAGATCGCCTAGCACCGTTTACAACAACGTTTTCCTTGTCAAGCTGCACACCCTCCTTTTCATGATATTCATGAATATACTGTTCTTTAGCATTATCATCAACCACTGATGGTGGGAAGCCGCTAGCTTCCTGCGTATGCTTCAGGAATATTCTCATGTAATCCGCAAAAAGATTATCTGATGTCCTGGTGAAATCCCAGACTTTTCAACAGCCTTAACCAGCTCAATAGAAACCCAGGTACCAGTCAAAGCTCTTTTTGAATCAGTATGTGAGCAATCAGTCAGCTGAATTTCAGACTCTGTACATAATCTACACAAGGGAAAGAACAGCTTAGCATCGACCCTGTGCGGTAAAACGGGGTGACAAAGGCCTTTCGGCAGATACACAGTAGCCCTAACAATACCAATGTTGATTTCTAGTGGTTTGAAATCTCGAAAGAGTATGTTTGGGTGCCCAATCGGATAAGTCTTTGTCTTGTTGCAGAATGGGTAAAGACTACAGACATAATTAAACTGAATAGTCTCCCCTTCTTGAGCCATAAACATCAAATTATTTGCGTTAGTACGACCACCGAAAAGAGCATCCCGAGGATCAAGGCGCTCTGGAGCTTCAAAGGTCTTCAAGAAAGCTTGGACATCAGCGGATGTGTTTTTAAGCTGATTCCATTCACACTCCCATATGCATTGAACATGTACGTTGTGTTGTTCTTTTAAAGCCTCAAGCTTTGTCAGACATTCTTGGTGCATCAACCCGTACTGAATCTTTGTCACCGGGTTGGTGCTTGTTGAACAATGACACTTTGGGTGACTGTGCCAGAAGCAGCCAAGAAATTCATAGGCTGTACACACACCATTGCGTTCAGCGTATCCATCAACATAGCATGCCCGATTTTCATTTCACCCTGGTTCAGGGCGTGCTGTATTGATATATTATTATCGGAGGCCAGATATTCAATGTATCTCTGATTGAATGTGCTGTCTGTAAAAATCATGAGCTTGCTACCATTAGCAATAAATGTCATGTAAATACCATTGTTACCAAGGTGTTCCATCAAGATGTAACCATCAAAATCTTCTGAGTTCTGTGCTATAAAGGTGTAGTGAATATATTTTGGTAGCCTAAACTTTTGGAAAAAAGCCGCGACACAACCATCTCCGGCCGAACACCACGTCTCGTTATCAAAGCTTATTGCACACAGAAAATTTGCAGTGTGTGTACCATTCACAGGATTGGCAATCGTCTCAAAATAATAAAATATATAGCGCTCCTCGTGTTTAGATGGTTTTATGAAACATTGATGATTCATTTCAACAGTCAGATTCACGTTACAATTGGGAAAAATGTTAGCCTTGCACTTGTGGGGTTTAAAGTTGGTCATACTAACAGTGTATTGATGACCACAATCGACACAGTATTTCTTCTGGTCACACCTGCTAACCCAATAAACTGCACCTTTGTGGAACTTCAGACCTTTATGATGGCTATAACAAAAGTCGGCATAACATATTCGCTTACAGTCCGGGCACTGCTTTGTGTTCCGAGGCAGGATATGACAATTGGTATGAAGACATACATTACAGCTGTGTTTACAACCTTGATCACCGCAGGTGTTAAAACCTGTATAACACCACTCACAGACATATGACACCCCCAGAAAACCTTTCAGGTTCATGATGCCATAGAAATGGTTGTAGTGTAAGTACATAAAGACAGTTCTAGGATGTTGGTCCTCGCTGTTTTGAAACTTAGTAAAACCCCATCACGGGCTCGGTGAAAAACAATAATTTTACACACTGTGATTTGTTCAAACCGGATGATATCCGTGAATGTCACACAAGCATCTAAGGCTAAACCAGCATTTGTATGTAGCTCATGACCTCTAGCCATTTTTTATGAAAACAAAAAATACCCATCAAACAATTTGAAAAGTAGAATCATTAATCAACACCACATATAAATGCCTTTTTTTGTGATAATCTGATCTAGCAATAGCGTTTGAGCCTATCTCGGTTAACAAACCTTGCATCTGTGGATTAATGTCTGTATCGCTGTGTAACAATACATTAACTTGCTCATGTGTAATCTGTAGATTAACAGATTCACAGTTTTGTACCTCTTGATGGGGTGACCCTGGTGCCGACATGCGGGGCCTTTTCGCTGTATTGTGTGTATTATCTAAGGGGGTATCGCTGTGCACTTGTGTTAGGTACAGTCTTTTGGATATGTGTTGAGGTTGATGGTTGTTCAGTGTCTGGTCTGTTGTTAGCACTATCTTTCGCCATTTCTCTAGCTTAAAGTGTAATTAATAAACCACTTACAGGTTAAAATATTATTCTAACTCAAACATACATTTACATACATCACAGTTTTGATGAGCTGACTGTAAATATGTTTTACCTTCAGCTTTCAAACATTGTGAAATGGGGAAACTATTGTTCCCTGTCTCCGTATGTTTTCAGGTTCAGTGGTGAGTGTTTCGTTTTGTTTCTACCTTTTCTTTACATTCAGTTCGTTTTGTGCTCTGTGAATATTTTCTATTAAAAATCAACATCAACTGCCATTCTGCTTGCGCCTGGTTCCTCCACTCCACCATTTCACCATCGTGAGACACAAACTGTTGGTTGATATACAGAGTACAAAGATTCAGCTTTATGCATATTGTCATAATGTTAATAACATTTTAGAACACCACGGAAAATGTCTGTGAATTTTTACACTTTCACAAAAAGTGTCTGTTCAGGATGTTGCGTAAAAGTTTGTGTTTATACAAGTGTGTCCATCAGAGCTGTGGGTAGTTCATAACTAGAGACGAGACAATTTAGTTAAACTATATCTGGATAAAAAAGTTTTAAAAATATTTATTGAGTTTGATATTACATTATAACAAACTAATACGAACGCTCTTGCAAGGTGCTTCTATTTTGGTGAGGCACATTCAACAGGTGTGAAAGAACAAATTTAAGAGAGATTACAGGAGAAAAGCAATAACAAACTGCATTGTAATGGGACACTACTAAGGTGCATATGTCTAAAGCCGCGTTCCCACCGCAGGAACTTTACCCAGGAACTAGGAACCTTTCGAGAAACTCACTGCGTGTCCACCGCAGTTTGATTTGTCAGGGTAACCGGAAAGAAGAGCATTGCAGTAATCTAATCTAGAAGTAACAAAAGCATGTATTAGTTTTTCTGCATCAGTTATTGATAGAAAGTTTCGGATTTTTGCAATGTTTCGAAGATGAAAATAAGCAACTCTTGAGACATATTTTATATGTTCATCAAAGGAGAGGTCAGGGTCAAGGGTAACGCCGAGGTTACAGTATTTTGAGATACAACCATGCAGTTGTCGAGGTTCACAGTGAGATCTGCCAACAAAGCTCTTTGTTTCTTCGGTCCTAAAACGAGCATTTCTGTTTTTCTTGAGTTTAAAAGCAAGAAGTTTTCTGTCACCCACTTCCTAATATCTGAAACGCATGCTTCCAAAGTAGCTAATTTTGAGGCTTCTCCATGCTTTATTAAAATATATAACTGTGTGTCATCAGCATAACAGTGAAAATTAGCATTGTGATTCCGGATTACATCACCCAGAGGCAGCATATATAGTCAGAACAATAATGGGCCCATAACCGAGCCTTGAGGAACACCAAAACATACCTTTGATTTGTCAGAGGATATGCCATCCACTCATACGAACAGATATCTTTCAGATAAATCAGACTAGAACATGTCCACGTAGCCTAATATGGGGTTTCAGTCCCTCTAAGAGAAGGGAGTGATCAATAGTGTCAAAAGCAGCACTAAGATCAAGAAGCAACAGGACAGACGCGGAACCATTGTCTGAGGCCACTAGAAGGTCATTTGTTACTTTCACGAGTGCAGTCTCAGTACTATGATGGTGTCTGAATGGTGTCAGACTGGAGCATTTCATAAATGTTATTTGTCTTCAGGAAGGCATTCAGTTGTTGGGAAACATATTTTTCTAAGATTTTTGAGAGGAACGGGAGGTTCGATAATAGGCTATAATTGTTTAATATGTCAGGATCCAGATTAGATTTTTTTTTTAATTTCTGCTATCTTTATTGAGTTTGGTACACATTTGGAGAAAAGGGAGCCATTTATTATGTTCAACATTGGCTGACCTAGCACAGGAAATAGCTCCTTAAGTAATTTTGTTGGAATCGGGTCTAACTGACAATTTGTGGGTTTAGAACTCATAACAAATTTTGTGAATGTGTCGAGCGATACGGGATCAAAAAATTCAAGTGTCCCCATTTACACCTGGTCAGGGAGGTTCAGGACATTCTCAGGACAACTGAGATTTTGGGGACTATAATTATTTAAGGAGGAGTCAGATATTTGGTTTCTAATGGTGATGATCTTTTCATCAAAGTAGTTCATGTATTCATTACAGCTCAAGTGAAGACCCACTTCACTTGTTGAGCGCTGCTTTTTTGTTAACTTTGCCACTGTATCGAAGAGAAATTTTGGATTGTTTTTGTTCACCTCAATCAGGTTGGAGAAATAAGCTGATCGAGCAGATGTGAGTGCTTTTCGGTATTGTAGTGTACTGTCTATCCAGGCTAGTCTGAATACTTCCAGCTTGGTGGAGCGCCACTTTCGCTACAATTTTCTGGAGGCTTGCTTGAGTGCTCTAGTATTGTCTGTGTACCAGGGAGCAAGTTTCTTGTTGCGTATTTCTTTTGTTTTTAGTGGTGCAACCGTATCTAAAGGATTTCGCAGTGTTGAGTTTAGATCCTCGATTTGATCGTTTGTGGATTTATTTACTCTGTCGTTGATGAGCGAACTTGTAAGAATATCAAGAAATCTATTTGTAGTCCGAGAATTTATAGTACGGCTTTTGAAACTCGTTGTTTGCGGAGCAAGTGGATTTCTTGTTGTAACGCCAAATGTAAAAAGACAGTGATCCGATATTCCAGGATTTTGGGGGGAAATTATTCGATCTAAAATTTCTATTTCTCGTGACAGGACTAAATCTAAGGTATGATTGTGGCAGTGTGTTGGATCTGAGACATGTTGGATAAAACCCATTGAGTCAATTATGGCTTCAAAGGCTTTTTGAAGAGGGTCATTGGACTTTTCCATATGAATATTGAAATTGCCAAAAATTTGAATACTATCTGCCATGACTACAAGGTTAGCCAAGAATTCTGGAACATTATTGAGCAACATTGTGTATGGCCTGGGGGACCTGTAAATAGTAGCTATGAAAAACGATTTATCAGCCTGGTTAACTTTCATGAGTAAAACATCAAAAGAATGAAAACCAGTGATGTGTTTGACAGTAAATGTATATTTACTGTCTTAAATATTAGCAACAACCCCTCCTTTTCAGGATGCACGGGGGATATGATCACTAGTATAGCCAGGAGGAGATGCCTCATTTAGGGCAGTGCATTCATCAGGCTTTAGCCACGTTTCACACAAGCCAATAACCTCTAGTTTATGATCAGAGATTAATTCATTTACTGCAACTGCCTTTGGAGCAAGGGATCTAACATTAAGGAGTCCCATTGAGATGCAAGGTGATACAGTCATTTTTATTTGTGACCGAGTTTGAGGAAGGCTTTATCTTAATAAGGTTCTATTGTTAGCACTAGCTTTTTTAACTTTTCTCAGCCTGGAACGAGTCACAGTGGAATAGGTAAAATTGCACTGACTATTCTGGCTATGCTATCGACAGACTCCACTATGCTAGCAGGCTGGCTAACAGCCTGACCTGCACCCTATTTCATGGTGAGGCTATAGGAGTGAGACTCCTGTCAATGTTCCTAGATAAAAGAAGAGCACCACTCCAGCTAGGATGGAGTCCGTCACTCTTCAGCTGATCAGGCCTGGCCCTTTTTCTGGGAGAGTCCCAAAAAGGGAGCCAGTTATCTACAAACTCTACCTCCTGCGATGGGCAGAACTCCTTTTTCAGCCAGCGATTGTGTTGTCCAAGTCTGCTGTAGGGCTTGTCATTACACCGTGCTGGGAGGGGGCCAGAGACAATTACTCGATGCCGACACATCTTTCTAACTAGTTTACACGCTGATGCTATGTTCTGCTTCGTAACCTCTGACTGTTGCAGATTAATAAATAGTTGTGGAACCAAATACGTGTGTATAGTGGCTGTGTAAATCTGAAAACAGAAGAACACCCATACACTGCCTTGCTCACTGCTGAAATATTTATTAAATCACAACAGATAAAGAACAAAAATATAAAACCAGGTGTACCGTAGAGGCCGAGGGGCTAGACACACATTCAGGTCTAATGATGTACTTGTGCTCTGTAAGCAGTATCCTGACACTTTCACAATGTGTTCAGAAGCTTCATTAGAGTTACTCTGAGTTGGTCGCAGGTTTCCACAATGCATTGGCGATCCTATTGTTGAATGGGTACACAACAGCGGTGTTATGGTTGTAATCAACGGCACAGGTACAGAAACGTGTCCTTACATTCTTTATCCACTGGGCCTCGGTGAAAGTGAACCACGGTTTCCCAGGAAGCACGACGCATTGGAGAAACACGACACATTCTGTCGTACTCACATATCTGAAACACACAAAAAGTGCCAAAAATAAGTTGATGTAGTTTACAATAACATTATTCCCAATTGCGATTTACTTAAACATATATAGGCCTACTAAAAAAATCTTACCATCCTTGTTCTTTGTGCACAACGGCGCGAATCTGTCTCAGTCATCTCATGGTCAATCCCTGCAGTAACTCGTAAAATCCGTTCACTTTATTTATATTGCAACTCGTCTTGCATTTTGGGTATTTTGATCTGCTTTGCTACTACTGCTCGTCTCTTTTCCACCTTTGACTCAATGACCACATTTGCAAACCAAGAAATCATGATCAACACATCTTGAATATCCTCCATGGTTGCAGTGTCGCATAAATAATAAGTATGTCTGTCAGTCGCTTTGTATAGCATATGGTGCATAAGTCAGAGTAAGAACATACATCAGAGTAAGAACATACGGTAGAGTAAGAACATACATCAGAGTAAGAACATACGTCAGTGGAATAATTTGCCTAATCTTCGCAGGTCTTTAGGCCGCAGTGGAAACTCACAACAATGGGCTGAAGGAACCCTTTAGTTCCTTTAATAGCAGTTCCTGGGACTCAAAGTTCCGGGTATTATTGGTGGAAATGCGGCTTAAGAATCTCAAGGCATTTACTTCAGTTGAAAGTGTCTGTTGCAACTGTGACAAACATATTGGCTATTGTAACTGTAAAAAATAAAAAATAACAATGTTAACTAGTGACAACACTAATGTGCCTGTAGACTTTTAAGTTGTAAAGTTGGTCAGCAGCAGGAAGCATGAAGTGCTCTAAAACTTCCTAGTAGATGGCTGAGTTGACCTTGGACCTCAGAAAACACAGTGGACCAACACCAGCAGATGACATGGCACCTCAAACCATCACTGACTGTGAAAACTTTACACTGGACTTCAAGCAATGTGGATTCTGTGCCTCTCCTCTCTTCCTCCAGACTCTGGGAACTTGATTTCCAAAGGAAATGCAAAATTTAGTTTCATCAGAGAACATAACTTTGGACCACTGAGCAGCAGTCCAGTCCTTTTTGTCTTTAGCCCAGGCGAGACGCTTCTGACGCTGTGTCTTGTTCAAGAGTGGCTTGACACAAGGAATGCGACAGCTGAAACCCATGTCTTGCATATGGTGGTTCTTGAAGCACTGTCTTGCCCTCCTTGATCAAGGTGTCAATGGTCGTCTTTTGGACAGCTGTCAAGTCAGCAGTCTTCCCCATGATTGTGTAGCCTACAGAACTAGACTGAGAGACCATTTAAAGGCCTTTGCAGGTGTTTTGAGTTAATTAGCTGATTAGAGTGTGGCACCAGGTGTCTTCAATATCAAAGCTTTTCACAATATTCAAATTTTCTGAGATACTGAATTTGGGGTTTTCATTAGTTGTCAGTTATAATCATCAAAATTAAAAGGAATAAACACTTGAAATATATCAGTCTTTGTGGAATGAATGTATACATTATACAAGTTTCACTTTTTGAATGGAATTACTGAAATAAATCAACTTTTTGATGATATTCTAATTATATGACCAGCACCTGTATGTATGAACAAAGTGTCTGTCTATCAAAAAAGGTATGTATCTCAAGAGTGTCTATGCCCATGTGGGGTAAATCAAAAGAGTCTCTCTGGGAGAACCAACTGACTGAGTTTTTAAACCAGGGATGTGTGATGCGATTGGGTAATGGAAAAAAGGAACAGGTGGTGCAATTAGGATGGGTGTCCACTGATTGGTCCACCACAGCAGTCAGGCGCTGCACTCATGACTGCCAGGTGGGAAACACCAACGAGCACAATCAGGAACATGTGGGACACCTGGGGAAATGGCAGGAGGGGAAAAAACACAAACGCACATACAGGGTACCTGCATGCATAACAGGAAGGCAGTGCCCATTGCGGAGAAACTGCAAGAAAAACAAAACGAAGGACACTTTGTGGTTGTGTGTGGGAGCTGCACATGGAAGGTAGAGATTACCTGTGCTGACTGTAAGTAACTTAACCACAAGCATCAGTGAACTTGATGCATGCGGTTTGCCCCCAAAACAACCCAAGTTAGACCGCTTAGTGGAGAATACTTTCATTATGATTTAACAGCATGATATTTTCATTGTAATTTTACAGCATGATATTTTTGCTCACTAAAACAAATATTTGTTACAAAATCAGTTAGTTTTCTCGCAATTTATTACATTTTCATATTCTTTTCCCGTGATGGCCAGAATGACGGTTTTGGCCAGTTTGGGGCATATGCGTTTCATATGTGCCCATAAAGGTTTTACCTATGCATTGAAATGCATATTGGCAAAGTTTTTGTAATTTATTGTATTCTAATATCCAAGGAAGAAAACATTTTATTTTCATTTTACAAAGAAAATAATAGCAAATTGATCAAGTTCGACTTTGTATCTGTAATTACAATAGCTGTTCTGTGGTTGTCGATTAAGTAATACATTTTCACATACATTAGAATTAAAATGTAGTGTTCTGATGTTTATTGTTACCTATCCTAACATTACAGATCCATTTATTCTTAGACTTGACATAGCTTATTGAAATTATATGCAAATAATATATGAGCGGTCAGAATGACTGCTATGGCCATTATAGTAGTTACAGAATTCCGGTAGTTCTAGTGTTAAATCACTTTTTCCTTTCTATTCTCCGTGAGTTGGGATAATGGTTTGTTGTGTTTTATTCACGTCCAAATGCAATAGACATTTCATTTGGATGGTGTGAAGTTATACATCATGCCATGGGGCGGGACTTAACCCTTTTGGTAGAGGTGTCCTCATTGGACTGCAGGGTTTTTTGCTTGGAACACTGTGATTGGACACTTGAAAGCAACCTATGAGATGTGTGCTGTCAATCAAGTAGCACACAAACGAGTTTCAGTGTTGCCTTGTTCATTGTTGATAAAAAATTTGCCACTTTGAAAACTAGTAACCATACAATGTTTAATCATTTTGTCATAAAATTATATTTTACACAAATTTTCCTAAATAGTCGATGCAAATGACAGTCAGTATAATTTTCAAGTCATCAACCGTTAGGGTATAAGTCGAATGTCATTGAACAAACCACCCAATGAAAACAGTATTTTTTCAAAAATAAAAAACTCAAAATGCACTGTTCTAAATTATTATGCACAACAGAGATGCAAAACATTTTATAGGTTGTAAAGAACTGAAAATTGTCTTTTGTTGACCTTGCAGCAATAGGAGGTCATATTTACTGATATCAAAAGCAATTTCAATCAAACACATCTTAACAGGGCAAGTTGCATGTTAACATAAGATCCCTTCTTTGATATCACCTTCACAATTCTTGCATTCCATGAACCTGTGAGTTTATGGAGAGTTTCTGCTTGAATTTCTTTGCAGGATGTCAGAATAGCCTCCCAGAGCAGCTGTTTTGATGCAAACTGCCTCCCACCCTCATTGATCTTTTGCTTGAGGATGCTCCAAAGGTTCTCAATAGGGTTGAGGTCAGGGGAGGATGGGGGCCACGCCATGATTTTCTCTCCAGTACGATAATCACGCTTACGTTTTCGTGAAATATCTAATGTTTTCATACCTTGTCCAAGGCATTGCACTATTTGACGCTTTTCCGCAGCAGAGAGATACTTTTTCTTTCCCATAATGCTAGAAACGTGTGGCCTGCTTAATAATGTGGAACATCTTAAGTAGTTTTCTCCTAATTGGACTCACCTGGCAAACTAATTATCACAGATGTCTGAGATCGATTTCAGTGATCCAAAGAGCCTGGAGACACAATACCATCCATGAGTTTGATTGAAAAACTAAATATGTAATGTTTATGACCCTTAATTCCAATTTACATAATACTTTGGAACACAGTGTAAAACACGCAGTCCAATCTGGACAGTTCTATCAAATGGGTGAGGTCCCGCCCCATTGCACAACTTCACACCATCCAAATGAATTGTCCATTTCATTTGGATGATGCATAAGTGTACACAATGCAAATGCAATGTGTATTTATTTATTTATTTTCAATTATTTGTATTTAAGCATTTCATTATTTATTTATTCATGTATTCATTTATTTCATATTATGGCACATTTGGTTCTCCATACAAAACGTGCAAAAATGTGCAAAATCTGTGTCATTACTTTTTGTAAGTTTTTGTACAAATTGCGTGGGACATTGTGTTGGCAGTTCCAGTTGGACCTCCTCAGCTCCGGGGTGGATCTCCCCTACTATCTGCCCCTCGCGCTCTGCCTTGTCTTCCTCTTGGCAGTGCTGGTTGTCTCGCATTCCTTAAAAAGTTTGGTTGGGTCTGGAAATGTCCGAATCACTTTGCTCTGAGGTATCTTGTTTACTGATAGAGGATAAGTGTGCATCCTGTCTTCTAATTACAGGGTAGTAGAATTTGGAGTTGAATCTCTGCCATTTGCCCTGCCAGTCATAAATCGTTCCATCTCTGTAATCCTTAGTGTCCCATTCAAGTTGGACATTAAGAATTACAGAAATGGCACAATTTATGGCTGGCAAGGCAAACGACAGAGCTTCAACTCCAGATTCTGAGCTAAGTGTTATGTACTTGATCCAACGTACTAATAATTATTATAGACCTATAAATGTGTTAATAACTGTGATTTTCTGGCCAGCAAATAGTTATTGACCAACACATTTTACATCAAATAATAATAAGTGCAGCCCTCCGTTGAAATTCAAAATCCTTATTTGGGCCATGCATGTGCAGTGGATAGTTTCCTGTTGCTTATTTGATAACTCATTCTCCCATGTGTCACAGTTAATAAAGGCCAAAATATGCTTGGCATTGTGTACTGTTTTCTATTGTAATATACAATAAATTGGTACATAAGAAAGGAAGGAAGCTTAGCTAACTTATTGGTCAGATTTACAGGCACATACTATATAAAAAGAATACTTATTGCTATTATGAATTAAACAGTTTGGCTATTTCTCCTGTGAGTGTAGGTATATATTTTATATATTATTTTAAAAATAATAATAATAGTTTTTGGGTTTGGCCCCAGCCTCTCCAGATATCTCTGCACAGGCCTGTGCCTATAATCAGGGGTTCATCCACCAGCATGATAATGACCCAAAACATCCTTCCAGGCTATTCCAGAACTATCTTAAAAGAAATTAACAAGACGGTAGGCTTCAAATCATGGAATGGCCAGCACAGCCTCCAAACTTAAACCCCATCAAGCTAGTTTGGGATGAACTGGGCAGAAGGGAGAAAGTAAAACATCCTACAAGTGCAACACTTGTGGGAACCTCTGCAACAGTGTTGGGAAGAACTTTCCAAACAATATTTGATTTCCATTATAGAAAGAATCCCACGAGTGTGTTCAGCTTTTATGTCTACAAAAGGTGGCTGCTATGATATTTTGTTAAACAAAATGATTCCATAATTTATTTTTTATTTGCTTTCTATGTTTTAATTTCAGAGTACATCAAGACATTAGACTACGTGAATTGCAATAAAACTGAAAAAGGTTTTGCAAAACCTTTTTCCAGTGTTGTGGTTATGTAGGTAGTCAAGTAAAACAGTAAGGCAACTTAAAAGTCTTTGGGGCACCTATGTGTTGTCTTTTGACATCAAAATTAAACAATTCTAAGATAAATGGTTTGCTCAATCATTGATGATAATACACATGAGTAAAAACACCTTTGAAAATGATAATGATTAACTCTTCTGACCCCATCATTATCTTACAACAAGCGATAGGTGAATTTATTAATATGATCTGCGCTGGGGAAGACTGATAAACTTCCATTCAGTTACATTTACCATGCAATTAGGCTAGATTTATTAGACTCAGAACTAGCTAGTTACATTGTTTGGTGCCTATAGTGATGTGCTGCTCTTAGAGTGTCAGACTTTTGAAGTATCCATATTTATCTGATGCAGAAAATTGTATTATAATACCAATTGAGGTACATTTCCTGAATACTATTGCAATGTAACATGCAAGTAAATTCAGTTTGGCCAAACACTGGCAGCATAATAGCCATAGCACAATATCTGTTGTTCTTGGTCACTCAGTGAGATTACATTTGGTACACATGATCAGGGTTGTGATTTCACTTTTTGTGTGAATGACGTTTCAAATTGGCCACATGAGGGCACTATAGGAAAGAAAAAAACATGTTGTATTGCATGCAGCTATGGATATAAGTTGAAAAAATATGTAATCTGGCTAGTAGTAGCTTCATTGCCAAAACCCGCTAAATGCTGCTTGCAGCTATACTTTATTTTTGTTTGTGTTTTGTAAGTGAATTATCAGAGTAAAGAAGGCATTAGGACGACCAGATCAAAAAGAGGGGTCATGTTAAGCGGCACAGTTGCGGTTAAAATCATGCATTTAAGTTCATTAAGTGCTTAAACAATACTTATACTTTTCTTTTACTGTATGAGGAACTTTCTCAAGTGTGCTCTCTAAGACTTTGTCACTAGTGTGCTTCCTCTGTGTAAATGACATTTCCTCTGACATACTAAAGGCCCCCTACACTCTACTCTCATTCTACTGTTATACTTTAAAGTGTATTGTGATTTTAAATGAAGTAACATTTCATTTAGGGTTACAAATCATTTGATTTAAGGGTTTGATTTGTAAATATATTTGTTTACAATTGCATCCTAAAGCCCTAGTACTGTTTTATGCATCAATAGACATTCTCTGAGATGGGAAGTCTACTGCAAATAAGTCACCCTCATATTGCAAGCTACATAAACTCTCTTCAAGGTAACTAGTATTTCGAGGTTATTTTTCAGTTTTCAGAAATAGTTTTGGAGGGGTTTTCACAGATCCAATTTTTATGTAGTCTGCATTGAAAAACATTTTCACACAAACTATGTATTTTTTTTTCCTGATTGTAATAGTTATTATGTAGTTATGGACCTGTGATGGGTGCTCTGCGCGGCGCTCCACCTACGGCCAACGTACTAACTGCCGGCCGGAGAGGATGGCAGCAACGCACACCGCACACACACCTGCCCCTCATCAGTTATGTGGTTACTTAAGTTCCTTGTTTGTCACACATACCTCACAGGTTATTGTGTTTTCCCTCTGTGTTGAAACCGTGTGGTGCTGCCTTTTTAGAGAAGAGATAAAAACACAAACGGGATTTCTGTGTCCTTGTCATTTGGTAAGTTTCATTTTTACCTCACTTTTTCACACACGCTGCCCTCTCACCTCACAGGACCATTGTGAGGGTGGAGATCTGTCACAGAAGATAAGAGACAGGATGGAGGCTGGGATCCCTTTCTCAGAAGAACAGGTGTTTCAGATTAATATCATCACTATTTTAGTGATGTTGTTTGCATAAAATATTTCATCTGAAGTCATCAACTGGGCAGTCGGGAATTTGTTCATCATTGCTGATTTTTTTATTTGCCAAGCCTGGAACACAGACATTTTCATTTATGCATCCAAACAATGTTTGCTCCACGTTAAACTTAAGTCATTAACTGTATTTCTTCCCAGATCATGGACTGGCTTGTTGAGATCTGTAGTGTGTCAATGACAATACACTTCTTCAGACACCTGAGACCACAGGTAAACACTGGCCTCTTTCAAAAAGAAAAACAAGAAAATATATTCCAGTATGTTTTTATAATATAGGAATGATACAGGAAGTGTTTTTACTGAAACAGCAGTGGGCTGGATTCAGACCCATTCTGCAGTGGGTCTAGTCCCCTGGACCATCATAAGCCACCACACTGGTCTGTCACGTGGTTCTCAACACCCTTATTGGGGACCACCAGGTTTTCCATGTATTTGATCTACTCCAGAAATAGCACACCTGATTCAAATGGTCAACTAATCATTACACTTTTGATTACATGAATCGGAGCACAGTACTACAATAGAGATTAGAGAAAATAGCAAGGTAACTTCATCCACTGAATTCAACTGAGGATAACTGGCTGTAAGACAAAAGCGGCATAAACTCTTTACCTAGGTAAATGTGTTCCACAATATATTATTCAGAACTAGTACTGTGTCCTGTACAATGACCCACAAAGTTTGGCAAAAATGCCAAACTAATCTAAAAACCCAAATAGAATACAGAATAATTTTGAAAGATATTATATTTACTTAAAATGGAATTGTCTTGAGATGTCTGTACAGACATAATAATTGTAAGTACACTACCTTAATGGAGGCAGACGGAGGAGCAAATGAAAACAGTATTTATCTACTAAAACAAAGAATCAACATGCTATCCCGATGGGACGTAGCCCGGACACAACTAGAAAAAACAAACAATAAATCTTAAGGGGATAGCCCCACACTGAAACTCAACCCAAAGCAGTGATAGAGCACCAAGCCCTTGCGATACTCTAGCTCGGAAAACAAAGTAGATAAAGGACTGGACAAACCAGGTCTGTGGCTGGAGGAACATGACACGCAACAATACTCGACAAAAGACAAGGGAACTGAGGTCTGTGGCAGGAGGAACATGATGTTTTTACTGGAAACAAGTTCCATGTTGTTTTCAGTAAACAATCCACATTTCTTTTTTTGACAACAGCATATGTTCCTCACTATATTTTTGACATTTTGTTTGGGAGGTGTTGGAAGAGTAACTGAAATGTGTGGTGCTTATTGATAATAATTACTTGTAAAAATATATTCCAATAAAGTTTAACCTGTTTGATGATTGACTGCTGTGTTTCTGTTCTACCAATGCTAAAAGATCTTCAGAGAATGGAGGATTGGCCTATTTAGGTCCAGAGATTCTAAAAGGTGAAATATAAAACACCAAAGGGTAATTTCAAAATGTTATCCAACAAAATTATATCAATAGCAGACAGCAACACTGAAAACTTGTGTCCGGCCGAAGAAAAGATTTGGAGGTCATGGCCCATAAAAGTGTCCATGATCAAGAGGATCCAACTGATTGATACACACCGTCCTTGAAAGATAAATAGCTACTATTGTTATTTTTATGAATAATATTATTTACCCATGATACATTGTGGTTTTGTTCCTCTCAAACAAGACATATGACACCAGCAACTGAAAAGGTGAAATGGCGGCAAATTGCGCAGCGAGAGGAAGGCACAGCTAATGGCTAACATACATTTGTGCTCAAACGATTGCATACCCTTGGAGAATTGGTAAAATATGTACCATTTTGTAAAGAAAATATGAGTATTTTATTTCTTTACAAAACAAATGTATTTTATTTCTTATGGAATTCACATTCAACTATAGGTCATAACAGAATGGCATAATCATAAAACAAAACATGCCCTGAATTCCTGCAGGTGGTATAGCTGCCCATTCGTCTTGGCAAAATGCCTCCAGGTCATGCAAAGTCTTTGGTCGTCTTGCATGAACCGCACGTTTGAGATCTCCCCAGAGTGGCTCGATGATATTAAGGTCAGGAGACTGTGATGGCCACTCCAGAACCTTCAACTTTTTCTTCTGTAACCACTGGAGGGTGAACATGGCCTTGTGCTTTGGGTAATTGTTGTGCAGGAATGTCCAAGAGTGTCACATGTGCAGCTTTCGTGCAGAGGAATGCAAATTGTCTGGCGGTATTCTCTAATAACATGCTGCATTCATCTTGCCATACATTTTGACAAGATTCCCCGTGCCTTTACAGCTCACACACCCACCAAACATCAGGGAGCCCCCACTATGCTTCACAGCGGGGATGGTATTCTGTCCACTACAAGCCTTGTTGACCCCTCTCCAAACATAGCACTTACGGTTGTGATCATAAAGCTCTATTTTGGCCTCGTCACTCCAAATTATAGTGTGCCAGAAGCTGTGAGGTGTGTCAAGTTGTTGTCGGGCATATTGTAACCAGGCTTTTTTGTGGCATTGGCACAGTAAAGGCCTCTTTCTGGCAACACGACCATGCAGCTCATTTTGTTCAAGTATCATCGTATTGTGCTTCTTGAAACAACCACAGCGTCTTTTTCCAGAGCAGCCTGTATTTCTCCTGAAGTTACCTGTGGGTTTTTCTTTGTTTCCCAAACAATTCTTCTGGCAGTTTAGTCTGAAAACTTTCTTGGTCTACCTGACCTCGGCTTGGTATCAAGAGATCCCCAAATTGTCCACTTCTTAATAAGTAATTGAACAGTACTGACTGGCATTTGCAAGGCTTTGGATATCTTTTTATGTCCTTTTCCATCTTTATAAATTTAAATTACCTTGTTACGCAGGTCTTTTGACTGTTCTTTTCTGGTCCCCATGGCTCAGTATCTAGACTGCTCAGTGCATCCACGTGTAGGAAATTAATTTATTGTCTTTCTTATTTATTCATTATCTTATTAGAAGGATTTTGTATTCTGTATGATTTAACAATTACACATATACTGAAAGACTTGTCTCTCTCTGTCTCCAACTTATAAGGCCAGTATCTGTGTTCAAGGGCAGGGATGAATGGAATGTCGGCTGCACAGGGCCTTGGCTCCCTTTTAGCAGTAAAAGAAACAGGCCTCTGCCAGTGCCATAAAACGTCCATAAGACACTGTTCTCTAGGAGGAAGCTCTTGAACAGCAGGGGGTTACTATTACTTACATCCTACAGGTGAACAGAGCTCTATTCCTTATTGGGAAGAGCATAGTTAACTTAAGTCTCCATATAGTAACTGTCCAGATTGATATATCTCAGCCTTTGACCGGGTTGTCTGGGCAACCGACATTCCATGATTTTCTGTGCCTCTTGGAGCCATCTGAGTGTAACCTTGCATTTTTAGACTACCCCCCCATAGTGGCGACTATTCCTTGTATGTACATTCTGCAAATGCTAATTCCGTCATCTGTACTTTTGGAAGAGAATATAAGCTTAAAACTTGAAATGCACAATCAGAACAATCTGTCATGACGTTACTCTGCTAGTCTCTGTACTCATTCTCTGTTGATGTTGTGACGGTTGTTCCTGTGGATCCACATAATTAAACTTGAAATAATCAACTGTTATACCAGACTCTGAGAAGTCTTTATCTTAATAAATTGCGAACATTTTCCATCTTCCACACACATGAGAGCTAACAAACTCATTGACTATTTATACACAGACACTAAATATCATTTAAAAAGCCATATGTGTGGGAAATTCACCTTTATTTGCCATTTTCACCTGTGTCTGTCACCTTGTGTGTCTGTAACAAGGCCAAACATTCAAGGGTATGTAAACTTTTGATGAGGACCATTTGGGTGATTTCTGTTATTATCATTATGAAAAGGAGCCAAACAACTATGTGATAATGAATATATGTTCCCTGGGGTGTGTGCTGTATGAGTTGTGCATGCTTCAGTCTGCAGTAATTTCTACTTCCATCTCAGTTTTGGCCACTTGGTAATGCAAAAAGCTGTGTAATATTAACAGTTCCTTCTTTACAGTTCACTGCAGAGAGCACAGTCAAGCTCATACCCAAAATATTAGGCAATCTCTCCAAAAGAGCTTCTCACCTGAGCTCTGTGACCTGCTACGTGACCTGCTACGTGACCCATCCAGAAGGCCTTCTGTTGATGAAATTCTTGCAACACCCTTCATAATTTGTTTCCTCTGGAAAAAGGTTTGAAAAACAATATATGATGATAATATCAGACCATTTATGTGTTCATTTGTTAATTTATCTGTTCAATAAATAATTAATTTATTGGCTCTGTATATCAATTGATTAATCCGTTTACAGAGTCGGAATACTATGAAAGAACTCCAGGCAAATTTGGACAAGCTGAGAGCGTTGGCAGACGGCTTGGAGCGTGTGCACCAGGGCACCACCATAGGCAGTCTGACAGGAGGTGTTATTGGGGCCGCTGGAGGAATCACCTCCATAGTGGGGCTCATCCTAGCTCCCTTCACTCTGGGTGCCTCCCTGATCGTCACTGGGGTCGGTGTCGGGGTGGCTGTCGCTGGTGGAGCCACAGCCGGAGTATCCAACATAACCAACATGGTCAATCAGTCTACTGACCGAAAAGCCATCAAGAACATCATCAAGGAGTTCCAGGAGAAGATGATCTGTGTGGTGACATCTATGCAAGACATGGCTAGGGGGTTGGATACACTGAGTACAAGTGGCCACTTTGACGCAGAAAGTTACCAATCTACTGCTGAGAATCTGTCAAGGGCTGGAGCACAAGTTGGGAGGGGGCTAGGGGCCATTTCAGAGCTTGTCCGATTAATCAAAATGGCCAACATCGACAAGGTTGCAGCCCAAACTGCCAGGGCAGTGTGTGTGGCAGAAGTGGCAACAGGAGTATTCTCTGCTTTTTTTGTAGCAGTTGATATTTTCTTCATCGCCATGGATGCCAAAGAGATCCATAACATCCGACAAGCAAAGGCAAACAAGCAGTCTGGTGATACCAGTCGTTTAGAAATGATGGACACTAAGCTGAATCCTGTATGTGAAAAATCAGTGCCTGAGGTCAAATCAGATGCTGAGGTTAATTCAGAGACCATGAGGTTCATCCACACCATCCGACAGACAGCTGATCAGCTGCAGGAGAGCCTGGATGAACTGGATAACATAAATTCATACCTGGAATAACTGAGTGTATAGTCAGTTGAAGTGATTGTAAAAATTGCAGAAACAACAAATAGAGCAGATTTCATTCATTCAAGTATAGGCAATCTGACTAAAACAACATTATATGTACACAGGTTTTGAACCTTGTCCCTTCTCAGCTGCGTCTAATAACTTCATTATTAGGTCATAGAAATCTAAGAATTTATCCCAGGCAGCTCTACTATTGCAGCTTTGAGCTGGTGGTGAATGTATTTTGTGATTTTTTCAATTGAAATTATTTGCATTTTTATTATTTAGGTAGAATAAAGTGTACACATTAAAGGTATAATGAAAATTTGTTCACAAAGATAAAAAAAAATTGTTAATCTACTTTTGGGCTGTTTATTAAAAACATTAAACCGTGGAATGTATTAGCAAATATTTCGAGTTAACCACTAGTAAGCTATATCACTTCCAATAGTGAATGTGGTTCTGAAAGTTCTTTCCAAAAATAAACTCAGAACCTCATTTGGATAACTCATAGTAATTCAGATTTCACCTTTCTAAACAGAGGCATATTACTGTAGTCACACATAACAGTTAACACTTGCAGGGAAAAGTGGGTGTGATTCACTGGGCCCATGGCTTGGCAGGGCCCGCTGATCATAATAATGTCAATGTCATCTGTAAGTGAGGGGACCTAAGCTAGGTCCTGAGGATTCCTGGTGACTGCCACTAGCCCTCTGTTCTCCACTCCCCTTGTGACAAGTTGTCTTTCCTCAATGCTATTTCTCTGTCCGTTCACTCGTTTTAGCTATGGCTTTTGCTGACTGACTTAACTGTAGCTTTGCTCGGTAACTCCAGTTAGCACTGACCTGACCACATATAGTACTTACATAAGTAACTTAGCTGGCTTCCACTCGGAGGTGACAGTTGAACTAACAACTTATTGTACCAACTGTGTCAAAGTTTCCTGTTTACTCAAATGCACACTATAGTTCACATTATATTTTCCTTTCATTGGTGAATGTACACTCTTGACTGTTGGTTCTCAACTTGCTTCTCTTGATGCCACCTGCTGCCTAGACATCTCGCGCCACTTCACCCTTTTACCCTCTGGCCCGCCTTGTGCCAAATGATTTGCTGTCCACAATTATCCTTCGGCATTCAATTGGCTTTCTCGACTGTCGAATGTCATCATTTACAGGAGCTAGCTAGCTAACTGAATTTGGTATGCCATTTCAAATGTAGCAATTGAATGGCAGAAATTAGGGAAGTCAGACTACCTTTTTGTGGACTAAAGTTACCCAACATTTCTATCTGCTGATAATATACAGTAATAATGTATTTGATGAAAACTTGTTATTGCACATACATTAAATAATGAATCGATGTTTCGCACAATGTAACAAGCTAGCTGAGACTGTTTATATAAAAAAGAAACAATTCTTATAGTTTCTTTTTTAAGAGTTTACATACCCAGCGACGGTCAGCTTTCTCATTCATTGATTAAAAACATGCTATATAAAGTTAAGATAATTATTAATTATAATGCAGCTAATTCAAATAATAAACTCTTCATCAAGGTTGGAGAGACAGCAAGAGAGAATTAGAGTAATGGAAAGAGACAAAATGTTTGATTCCACATCCTGTACATAGTTCCACAGGACCCACAGCAGACCACACCAAAGGAAATGGTCTACACTATGTTGCCCAGGCAACACTACTAGTCATTTCCCACAGGTAATATTGACATAAACAGGCTGGCCAAAGCACAACTCACTGGCATTTCCCCATCAGAATAAACATGAATAGTAGCAGAACCTCAACATTACTGAAGCTGTGTGTGGAATCACTTGGACAGGGAAAAAATTGTTTTATATTATAGGGGAGGGCACAGAAAAAATAACCTTTTTAATAGCAACATTATTTTCTAAAACTTTCATCATAGTGTTTTTTGTTTGCCTTAATATTGTGTTTTTTAAACAAATAACCACCTATCACTCAGCTATGTTCTCTCTAAGGGTTTGGGTTACTGAGGACTGTCTGGTCTCCTGTGCGTAAACTGTAAATATTTTGCAGCTTTGGTTTGCAATTACCGTGAACACTGGACCTGTACTCACTTTCCATTGTAGCCAATGCACTATTGTGCTTACAGTATTTAAGCATAATTTAGGCCCGTAAGTCTTCCCTACCAGCAAAACCAGTGTACCAAATCCTACAGTGTTTTTGTTTTGACATTTTTAAATTCATATGATGTAGCCTACAGTAACATTTATGTTGTGTTCAATGCAGGCCTACATTCAATTAGTCTGACATTTATGACTTTGTACTTGGTCTGTAACACTTGCGGTCAGACAGTCAATTACCTTTTGTTGTATATGTTTTGACAGGGCTGTTGTAAGCTGTATTTGACGGGCTGATATAAATCATGAGAGGGCTTATTTACTTTTCCTTTGTTTATGTTGGCCCATCACTCTGGCTAGTAATGCTCTTACATACTGGAGGTTGCAGTGCACTACTGAGGCAGGGATGATGGTATGTTCCCAAATGTTAGACTCCGCAGTATTTACATATTGATAGTAAAACATGCAGGGGGATTTTGTTTAACAAAAACTTTTTAACTATTGATATTTGAACTTATGCTACAGTATGTAAACAGTTTAGTGACTGAGATGGCCAAATGGTGTATCTGCATATAGCCCTACTGTAGCTCTGATTGGCTCTGACACAGGTCTGTATTGGGTCCAAGAAATAAAAAAAAAATCTATGAATATGCTCTTGCTCCGCCAACAACATTTGTTATTATGGTTTGTTGCGTTTAAAAGTTCTGATGATGTATTAATTCAATCAATGAAGTTGATCTTTTCTATAATGCAAACTAATTGGGCAAAAATGAGTTTAAGTTTGTGGCCTGCAAGGGCTGACATTTTTCCTGATAATCAGACCTGAATCAGCTGCATGACTTTAAGTAATTTTCTCAGGTGACATAATACAGACATACAGTGGATATAAAAAAAGTCTACACACCCCTGTGGAAATGCCACTTTTTTGTGATGTAAAAAAATGAGACAAAGATAAATCATATCAGAATTTTTCCACTTTTAATGTGACCTATAATGTGAACATTCAATTGAAAAACAAACTGAAATCTTTGAGGGGGAAAAATGAAAAATAAAAACCTTACAATAACCTGGTTGCATAAATAGGCACACCCTTAATCTTATACTATGTTGAAGTATCTTTTCTTTTTTAAATCCATGAAAGGGATTGTGCAAATGGATTAACCAAATCCCTCCTTGAGAAGAACTGGAAGGCAGCCAATGAGATAGGCCTATAACGCCGCTGATACTTGACTATTTAAAGCTGATTTGAAGCTTGCACTTCAGTGTAGCGTAGTGGAAAAATCTTAAACATATGTAGGAATTAATACGGTTTACGCTCATCCTGTTTTTTATTGTTTCAATATTAATCCACCATTGCACAATTAGACGGACAAGTGTGTTTATCTAACTCAGGAGTGTGTTTGTGTGTGACAATCAGGCTCATGCAGGTAGAGATCCTGTTTCCTGGAAGTCAGGCGAGATAAGGTAAGCTAAGTGCTCCGTTTCATGAACTATGTTAAGATCACAGCATTATGTATGTCTGCATTCAAAAACATACTGTAGCATTTTCAAATTTCACAAAATGTTTCTACTTCCATTATAGTTGTTTAACTTGTTATTCATATGTTGACATGACACAAACGCCCTATTATAATTATACATATTATAGCCTTCTGTACATACAAATATTTGACAGATGAAATATGACATTTCAGTTAAAATTTTAACATATTCCAGTGAGAAACTAAAATGGGACAAACCCAGAGTGTCCTTGAGAAGAAAGGATACACTATCCAGAAAGAGATAGAGAATGGTGTCATTGCTACTGACAAAGATGGTGACTCGTTTGTTATTAAAGAAATCAAACTTGAGGTGAGTGGGCAATCTCTATAAAATATATTACATTTTATGTTATAAAATATATGTGCGCAGTGGGAACCAATGTATTTATTTGGTTTCTTTAATGTTCTTTTTGTTCTTGTTTTGTAACTAAATTATCAGAGTAAAGAAGGCATAAAGATGGCCAGATCAATGAGAGGGGTCATGTTAAGTGGCACATTTCGGGTTTAAACCATGCCTTTAGGTTAATTAAGTCCTTATTCAATATGTTTTCTTTACTTTTACTTCATGAGGAACTTTCTAAAGCGTGCTCACTAAGACTTTGGTACTGGTGTGCTTGCTGTGTATAAAAAGCATTTCCTCTGTCATACTTAAGGAGCCCTACACTCTATTCCCATTTTATTGTTATACATTATTAAAGTGTATTGTGATTTTAAATTAAGTAATATTTCATTTGGTGTTACAAATCAATTGATTTGGGGTTTCAACTTCCCGTTGATTTAAAAGGTAACAAATAGGTCATATATAAAAACCTCTATTGCCCAGAATTTGGTATGTATTTATTACTGTTTTTTTTTTTTTGCTTCAACAGACATCAGATTCGACCACTGATGCTGAATTCTCTGAGATGAGAAATCTACTGCAAATGAGTCACCCTCATATTGCAAACTATCAAAACTCTTTTCAAGGTAAATATTATTTCTAGGTAATTTTTCAGTTTTAAGAAATATTTTGGAGGTGTTTCCACAGATTTAAATATTATGTAGTCTGCATTTAAAAACAGTATTTTTTTCACATAAACTATGTATTTTTACAGATGGTAATAGTTACTATATAGTTATGGACCATTGTGAGGGTGGAGATCTGTCACAGAAGATAAGAGACAGGATGAAGACTGGGACCCCTTTCTCAGAAGAACAGGTGTTTCAAAATAATAACATATTAGTTGTGTTCCTGGCTGACTATTTTACAGATGTTGTTTGCATAAAAGGTTTCATGTGAAGTCATCAACTGCACAGTCAGGTAATACGTTGGTTTAACATTGCGGATATGTTTATCTGATCAGGCGTTTTGAAATTTGGCAAGTTCTTCTGCAGCTAGTCAGAAATTTTCATTTATGACACTGCATCCAAACTA
>JACXGI010009161.1:0-31160 GCA_016801175.1 Esox masquinongy
ACCTTACCGGGGTGATGGCCCGTATGCCTGGTCCAAGTTTCCTTACACGTCTCTAAGTACTCTCTAGGGTGTTGCTCCTTTTTCCAAGTCAATTTAGGAACGGAGGCCGAATTTGGTAAGGGGAATCGTTCGCGCATGGCCTCACCAATTGCCGCAATGTGTCTGGTCAGAGGGGACTCATCAGGCTCTCCATCAACTACCCTATCACCTGATGAGGTCTATACTTCCCGGGACTCCAACCCCGTTTTGAAACGATTAAAACCTATCCAATAAAAATGTACTAGTTTTAACCGTAGAATTCGGAAAGTCCCCGCTTCCGGGCCTCTAACCCACTCTTTTCTGCCGAATATTGTACTCCTCAATTTAATACTTTCCAGTCAAGACACTTCTAGTTCAAAATTTGGTGATTAAGCCGAATATGCAGATTTGATGAAACAGGTTCTGCTTACCTCTTTTGTTGTGGCCACGAACCGTCAGTGTCTGTCGTGGTCAGCAACGTTTTCTCAAATTCAGATCTCCTTCTCATCCCGGACGAGCCCCCATGTTATTGAAGTACCGACCTAAAATACCTAGTTATTGAAGTACGGACCTAAAGTACTTCCCCGACTTGGTTAATGAGAAGAGATTAAGAGGAGACAAAATCGCAGTGCCGGCAATTATCTTTATTCATACAGATATATCTGGAGACAGTGTGGCATTCAGTCCAACAGAGTCTGACACAATCACAGCACAGACAGTTCTTATAGCATGAGCCCCCTACCCTAAATTTTATGGTTCAGGGCGCGGTTCCTACCATATATAAATGATATAAATCAATCACATTCAAACTCATTATAAAAGAGCATTGGGAGACGAACACTGGCGATGACTTTGAAAGACAAAACATCGTGAGGTTGTAATGTGTTGCAATGCAAAAAGTGGCTGATGAATTGTGTATGTATATTACGTGTTGTGTATGTATGTGTGTAACACATGAACTCAGTCTTAAAAACATTTAAACATGAGGATGGAACCCCTTGGATGACTCTGAAACAAGAGATAACATTAATCAAGTGAAAAAGAACATGCACACGCTCACAGCATTAAAATAACTGTAAAAACAAACATTTTAGTATTAATGGTATTTCATTTTGTACTTTGCGAACTCACAATTGAACTCTGCCTCAAAGTATTTGCTGTATCTTAATCTTTGTTGCTGCTCTTTAATGTGGGGTTGGCCTCTTAAGAGTGGGCACAATGCTCCTAGCAAAGAGGCTGTCTTCATCTTCAGGCAGTTCAGCTTGTGCAGGTGGCTGGCAACTGGCCGCAACATCAGATTCAACTGCAGCTATGAGCCTGGACTCAAAGGTGGACATCGGGTAGGTGGGAGCACGAGACTCGTGTCTCCTTATTTTAGCAGGGGGCACAGGGATGACCTCAGTTGAAGGGTTTGTATGGGGTACCAGGATGTGCTCAGGATTGGCTGGGTGTACAGGGACGGCCTCAGGGTTTGAGACAATAGGGGCCTCTTCTTCCACTAGGGTTAGCTCAACGCTGTCTTCCTCACTCTACCTGATCAATATGCTGGTTGTTGTGCCTTTCCTGTTGTCCCCTGTCTCCCTGTTCTTCATGTACCTGGCTAGCTGTGGGCAACACCATGTTACCACTTGTCACACGAGACCGTATGTAAGGGTTTAAAAAGGTCATAACATGACTGTATCGCCACGGTCGTTGTTGGCTTCCCGCTTCCCCACTCCTGTGCCTATCCTCTTTTTTTCTTTTATATAGCGGTCCCGTAAAGACCTCCACCTCTTCCTAAATTCTTCCTCTGTCACAATAGAAATTGCAGATCTATTATTAGCTAGCTAAAAGCGAGAACAACAGAAATCATTGTTTCTCTGCTTGCTTGCCTCCATACAACTAGCTAGCTAAAATGCATGTTTAGCCTTGCTGTAGATATTTTGAGTTAGTTGATTATTTACTTACCAGTTAATCCAACCAAGGCTGCAACAAATTTCCAAGCTGTTTTTTAGCCTGAAGATCGAGGTAGCAATCCAAGCTTTGGTCAAAAAGAGCGGGGCACTCAGAAACAGCAAAAATCAGTTTATCGTCCATGTTGCCTGTGTGTTGCGAAGTACAGTATCTCACAAAAGTGAGTACACCCCTCACATTTTTGCAAATATTTGATTATATCGTTTCATGTGACAACACTGAAGAAATGACACTTTGCTACAATGTAAATTAGTGAGTGTACAGTTAGCGTATCAGTGTAAATTTGCTGTCCCCTCAAAATAACACAACACACAACCATTAATGTCCAAACCGCTGGCAACAAAAGTGAGAACACCCCTAAGTGAAAGTCTAAATTGGGCCCAATTAGCCATTTTCCCCCCCCGGTGTCATGTGACTCATTAGTGTTACAAGGTCACAGGTGTGAATGGGAAGCAGGTGTGTTAAATTTGGTGTTATTGCTCTAACACTCCCTCATACTGGTCACTGGAAGTTCAACAAGGCACCTCATGGCAAAGAACTCTCTGAAGATCTGAAAAAAATAATTGTTGCTCTACATAAAGATAGCCTTGGCTATAAGAAGATTGCCAAGACCCTGAAACTGAACTGCAGTATGGTGGCCAAGACCATACAGCGGTTTAACAGGACAGGTTCCACTCAGAACAGGCCTCGCCATGGTCAACCAAAGAAGTTGAGTGCACATGCTCAGCGTCATATCCAGAGGTTGTCTTTGGGAAATAGACGTATGAGTGCTGCCAGCATTGCTGCAGAGGTTTAAGGGGTGGGGGATCAGCTTGTCAGTGCTCAGACCATACGCTGCACACTGCATCAAATTGGTCTGCATGGCTGTCGTCCCAGAAGGAAGCCTCTTCTAAAGATGATGCATAAGAAAGCCCGCAAACAGTTTGCTGAAGACAAACAGACTAAGGACATGGATTACTGGAACCATGTCCTGTGGTCTGATGAGACCAAGATAAACTTATTTGGTTCAGATGGTGTCAAGCGTGTGTGGCGGTAACCAGGTGAGGAGTACAAAGACAAGTGTGTCTTGCCTACAGTCAAGCATGGTGGTGGGATTGTCATGGTCTGGGGCTGCATGAGTGCTGCCGGCACTGGGGAGCTACAGTTCATTGAGGGAACCATGAATGCCAACATGTACTGTGACATACTGAAGCAGAGCATGATCCCCTCCCTTCGGAGACTGGGCCGCAGGGCAGAATTCCAACATGATAACGACCCCAAACACACCTCCAAGACGACCACTGCCTTCCTAAAGAAGCTGAGGGTAAAGGTGATGGACAGGCCAAGCATGTCTCCAGACCTAAACCCTATTGAGCATCTGTGGGGCATCCTCAAACGGAAGGTGGAGGAGCGCAAGGTCTCTAACATCCACCAGCTCCGTGATGTCGTCATGGAGGAGTGGAAGAGGACTCCAGTGGCAACCTGTGAAGCTCTGGTGAACTCCATGCCCAAGAGGGCTAAGGCAGTGCTGGAAAATAATGGTGGCCACAAAAAATATTGACACTTTGGGCCCAATTTGGACATTTTCACTTAGGGGTGTACTCACTTTTGTTGTCAGCGGTTTAGACATTAATGGCTGTGTTTTGTGTTATTTTGAGGGGACAGCAAATTTGCGCTGTTATACAAGCTGTACACTCAGTACTTTACATTGTAGCAAAGTGTCATTTCTTCAGTGTTGTCACATGAAATGATATAATCAAATATTTACAAAAATGTGAGGGGTGTTCTCACTTTTGTGAGATACTGTATATATGCGTTGAATACAGAAAAATGCGCACGATGCATGCAGAAAAATGACATATAGGAAATGTGTGATGCAGTCGGTGGGCATGAAGCGTTAGACACCTCTGATGTGGGGTTTGGCACACTATCTTAATATCTGGCCAGGTCACCAAGCAGCATCCCACTCCACAGAGGGAATATGCCCAGGTATGTGTCCATTAGAACGTCGATCAACTCAGAGCAGGGGTAGGTGTTTTTTTGACCTGTTTGGGTCTCTGCCTGTAGACAGTGGGCCTTGTGAAGCACATTCTTAAAGAGATGTGTGAAAGGCGATCTTCTGCACATTGATTTTTCCTTGGATACCATTTTCTTCTCTTCCTTTTCTGATGACTCTTCCTTCACATCCTCCACTTTGATTGGTTTGGACTGTAAAATCTTCTGATCCAAAGCCTTTTTGCAATTTTTGCCCAGATCACTGTTATGCTTTGCAGTGAATAGCACACACGTCCTGGAACACATCAAGTGCTTGCTCCAGCTTGGTGCTGTTTAACAGCAAAGAAAAACAAAATGAGGCATACTCTTTCACTCCTTTGTTGTCCGTCTTCTTATCAAATCCCTGGGAGACTGCTTTTAGGATGTGGGCAGAGCACAGATGCAATACTGTGAATTGTTGCAAGTCACTTTTTGACATTTCCATGGACAAAACACAGTGGGCTCTTTCAAGGTACGAAGCAATACTCTCCTTGTTAAATGCAAGCAGTATACTTCCTATCAGAGCCCAACTATAGTCCGTCTCCACTTGTTTTACCTTGCAAGATGTGATTCTGGAGACATTACGTAGTGTTTCCATTAACCAAAATGTTATTGTAGGGATGGAGTGTTGGTTTGATATAAGTTCGGTGATGGGAATGGGCGGTTTGTCTTTGCCCATCCCTGGCAGTACTAGGGCATAGTAAAGTACCCTTTTGTTTTGGGATCCTTGACACAACACCACCTGTAGCATCCAGATGTATTGTTACAGGTGTGGGTTGTCTAAGGTGCTCTGCAAAGATCCTCAAACCATCCTCTGTATAAAGTTGTACTCCAAATGGGTCAACTTTGAGGTGTTGTACATAGCCCAATGTTTCTGAAGACATGCTGCTGCCACACTCTTTCATTATCTTTTGAGTCAGCATCAGCTCTAGCAGCATGTCATCATGGAGCCTGGTGGTTTTCTTAACTTCGGAGGAAATTACCTTTAAAACATCATTAGTGAGTGAGGCTTCTGGAGATGTTTCCAGCCAAAATCTCATCTGTGGGAGTCTTCTGTAGCTCACTGTAGTGAAAATTGCTCACACCTTTCATTACTGCTCTAGCAATTGTACCTCTTTAGCATGCCTGAATTTCCTTTCACCTTTTAAATGAGTGATTTTGCCAAATCGGACCACTTTTAATTTAATAAACTTCTCACATTTTTGTGGCCTTTGTTGTTTACTAAACATATATTTAGCCTGACCACCCCTAAAAGTGCAGGATGCAGACACGTTCAAATAGGGTGAAGATTTGTTGTGGCTTTGCTTTGTCTTGACATGCTGGCATTTGAAGGACAGGGTACAGCAAGGGTTAACTTTAATAAACTGTGCATAGAGGACATTTGTCATGGTCCTCAGGCCGGCTTGTAGAGGCTTGTAGAGCCTTGTCTGAGGCTTGTAGAGCTTTGCAAAGGCTTTATTTTATTCCATTTTTCAATCTGTATGGAAATTGAGAAAACCTTTGGAACAGGTCTTGTTTTCCTGTACTCCATTGATTTTTTGGATTCCTAATAATTTACTCCCTGTCTGATCTCACCTTCTCGATAATTATGGTACGTTCTGTCCTTTTCCTTTTCTTTCAGTTTCTCTTTTTTTGAATCCTCATCTTCCACTCTCTGACAATCTTTCCGCATTTCTGTTAAGTCAACTTCTTTGACATTCTTTCCTTGGTCATCTATCATTTCCTCCTCACTCTCTCTGCATCCATCTACATGTTTGCTCTTTGACTCATTTTCATTTCTTTTATTAACTTCAATCCTCTCTCCAAGCCCATATTCCAGGCTGTCTTCTTTGAATCATCATCATCATCTCTATCTTCACCATTTATGTCTATATCACTCTCTCTCTCTCTGACGTCACAGTCTCCATCATGTGAATATTCTCTGGCTGTCTTCTTTGAATCGTCATCATCATCTTCACCATCTATGTCTATATCACTGTCTCTCTCTCTGAAGTAAGTCACAGTCTCCATATGTAATCTCATCTTGTTTTTCACATCTAAAGTTCTTTGTACTTTCTATCCTCTTCTGTCAACATCTCCCTGATACTATCATGGTCGTCAGATACTGATGGTTTTCTCTTTGGTATGTTATCTGTAATCACATGATAATCTTTAGAAATTCATGCCTGTCTTCAGTCTATAAGAATAATTGTTCTGAAATATGTTAATGATCAGCCTGCCAACAAATAATATGGGGACAGTTTTTCCTAGATAGATTAATAGTAGTATACGGAGAATCAATTTTATTCGAAGACCAAACTTACTACATTTATGGGAAAAAATAACATGATGTCTTTGATTTGTAAATGTAATAATGTGAATTATGTTAAGTTATTTACCTGTACTGCTTACTCTTCCAAATACCTCTCCTCTAACACCTCTCCTGTCATTGTTCCATACCACATATAACCATTTTTTTTCATTTGCATTTTCTTTTTTGAAAAGCTTTAGCGCAAGAACAGTCCATTGCTTTACTGTTTTAAATTTGCATTTTTTTTAAAACCATGCTTCAAAAAAGCCTGCGCAACCACATATCTTCCACCAGCCTTTCTCCAAAGATCTACTGTACTCCTCTGTCCTTTTCTTACACGTCTCATTGCAAGTTTCACAACCAGTGACAACTGTAAAAAAAAAATAGTGCTGTAGGACTCTCTTCTTCTCTGCAGGAAATTGACTAATATTTGGAAAAGTATTTTCTTCTAGGTAAGCATCAACCATCCTGCTGCACCGCCACCTACTAAGGAATAACTATGTGTTAGACATAATGACATTATAAATAAGCTTTTTTTAAGATGTTAAAGGTAGTCTTTATTTTTTACTGTTCTGTAAAACCTTTTAATAATGTGAGATTCTGGTCAAAGTATGATGTTTATTCAAAAAGACAACAAAGTAAAAACCAAAGTCTATTGTTAGGGAGATTGAGTAATGTTGCCCAATTTATTAAGCATGGTCTACTCCAGCATATACATTTTAGAATGTACAGGTATGGTGATTCACTTTCTAGATTTAACAAAAGGCATATCCTTTATAGGGCTTACATAACTCAAAGGGTCAAGAGATACAGAAGGTACTGAAACCTAAACTCCAGAAAGGCTGGCACCATCTCTAGTCAACCAGTACATTCCATATACATAGATTAGTAAAAACTATTTTCTTCTTCTGTATAATAAAAGGCCTCGCTGACCCTGTTTGATTAATGTCGTTTTGACATGCAAAGGTCAGTATCGCTAAGGCATATACCTGTGAATAGTGCCAACTTTAATCTCATGACAATGGTAATACAAATCTTATCTAATTAATCTTGCAAGTTTTAAATGGGAAAACCAAAGGCTATGCAAACTGTGGCCCTATCATCTGAAGACTCAAAAGTAAGCGAAAACTCTAGGTCATTTGAACTACTGAATTTCAAAGTGTTTTTGACTAATTCATCAATTAAAAAAAGAATTCAAATGCTTCCCTAAAATTGTGTAGGTGCTTAACTGGGAAGCCAAAGGCTGTGCAATGTGTGAGCCTTCCCTCTGAACATTATAAGAGTGACTTGAAGCATCTAGGTCATGTGATCAGGGAGCTATTGAATTTACAAGAGATTTTGTCATATATGTGTATTTTAGAAAAAATCATGGTACATATTTTGGGGAAACTAAAGGGTGTGCAACATTCTGCCCTATGTAGGGAATAATCTAGCATGAAAATAATGTGTCTCAGTCTCATGTTGAGAAAGCTATTGAATTTTCTAATGTTCAAATGCTTTCCTAAAATTGTGTAAGTGCTTAACTGGGAAACCAATGCCTGTGCAATGTGTGACCCTACACTCTGAAGATTATAAAATGGATTTGAAGCATCTAGTTTGTGTAATCAGGGAGCTATTGAATTTAAAAGCGATTTAGTCATATATGTGTATTTAAAAAAAATTGGGATCATTATTTTGGGAAAACTAAAGGGTGTGCAACATGCGGCTCTATATAGGGAATAATGTAGCATCAAAATGATGTGTCTCAGTCTCATTCTGAGAAAGCTATTGAAATTTAGAATTTTCAAATGCTTTCCTAAAATTGTGTAGGTGCTTAACTGGGAAACCAAAGGCTGTGCAATGTGTGAGCCATTCCTCTGAAGATTATAACAGTGCTTTGAAGCATCTAAGTCATGTGATCAGGGAGCTATTGAATTTACAAGCAATTTTGTCATATATGTGTATTTAAAAAAAATCGGGATCCATATTTTGGGAAAACTAAAGGGTGTGCAACATTCTGCGCTATGTAGGGAATAATCTAGCATGAAAATAATGTGTCTCAGTCTCATGTTGAGAAAGCTATTGAATTTCTGAATATTCAAATGGGCTTTCCCAAAATTGTGTAGGTGCTTAACAGGGAAACCAATGCCTGTGCAATGTGTGACCCTACACTTTGAAGATTATAAGATGGATTTGAAGCATCTAGTTCGTGTAATCAGGGAACTATTGAAATCCTAAACTAAAAATTATGTTTTAATATGTTCATAGCAAATATATCCATATCTATATTATCCATAAAACAAGTTTAGCAATCTATAAAAAGCAGCCCATTTCCCTTTCTTCCTAAACAGTTCTACATTGGTTTGATGTTTTTTGGTGATGTTGTCAAAGAGTTGTTGAGATTTGAAAATGTTGACGATGCAATTTGTTGACGTTCCCTTGCGACGTTCATTGGTTATGTGCAGACTGACTACAGTATTGCCATAAAGGTCTTCTGCCGTTTGGAAACTCCTGTCGGAATCGAGAAACAAGACCTGTGCAGGGTTGTCCAAACTTTTTCCTTCATAATGAGACAAACCCGAGGCCTGTGGCTTCAACTGTTTGCGAGGTATTGAGCTTTGAATGTCTGAATATCTGTCAAATATCAAATGTAAAACTATCTTTACCACGGTTTCAAAAAAACATTTTACGTTACTTTTAATGAGGTGATATCACGCGGATAAGGCAAAGGGACTGTCTTAAAAGTGCATTCGGCAGAAATCATTGTTTCAACATTTTCTTTCTTGTGCCTACTTCCATTTTTTCTCCACATTTCTAATTAAAAATGTGTTATTATTTGTTTACACTAAAAAATATAAAACACAAATAAGCTAAATCATTATACAGATTATGATATTATCCTTGAGACATATTAGCTCTAAATCAATTTATGTTTTGGTCACTGACCTTCCTTGTCCCAATTCCCCCCTTAAAAATAGCTGTTCTAAACTGCATTCTAAACTGCATTTTTCTAATAGGTCAAAACACATATCAGCTAGAGATGTTCAGAAATCTTTGTTATGTTACTTTATCTGTCCTTTGTTGTGGAAATTTTTGAATTAAGGTACATTTGAGAAATGTGTTTTATATTGCCTGGTACGTAACTCTTTACTTTGATTGTGACACACATGTCTGTATTATATCAGAGCATCACTAGGTACTCTGACCGTGTTTATCTGCTCAACCCAAGAAGGGTGTCAGTCCTTTGCTCCTTAGGAATGTAGGAGAGGGGGATCTGGTATTTGCCTAGGGGGCATCATTGAATGGTATCAGCAGATTATAGGGTTACTCGTAAATCTGCCTATCTGTATAACCCATCAGAGTCTAACTATTGTTTGTCCAGATTATATAAGACCTCTTTAGAGTTCAAGAGGTTACCCATGTGGGGGAGGACAGCCTGCCCCTTGGTTAAAACTTAGGTAGTGATAGAACAAAGGGAATGAGTTTTATTGACATAGGACAGCTGGGCAGCATCTTACCACACCCCTTTTTCCTCTATAAGTACTGATGATTGTCATGTATTAATTTAGAGACTCCTCAGATGATTATCTTGTAAGTGTTTGACACGTCTCTCTATTTGCAAATAAACTGTTAATTGTGCCAAGACAATTTTGTCTCTGTACTTACTCCTTTAAGAGTGTCTATCGATGGAATTGCCATCACACCTTACAAAGGTACACCTCTCATTTTCCCAATTATTTGTTTTTATTATACAGATTATGATATTATCCAAGAGACATATAAGCTCTAAATCAATTTGTTTTGGTCACTGACCTTCCTTGTCCCAATTCCCCCCTTATAAATAGCTGTTCTAAACTGCAGTTTTCTAATAGGTCAAAATAAATATCAGCTAGAGATGTACAGAAACTTATGTTCCTTTACCTGTCCTTACAAAGGTACACCTCTCATTTTCTCAATTATTTGTCTTCATTTTTGTAAAAATGTTTACCATATTACAACTCTTAACACAGGAATTTATTGTAAGACGCATCTCTATCTGGATGACATATACCTCTAAAAACAATTGTATAACAATTGTATCTATGCAATACCTTTTTAATAGCTCATTATCCATATGAGATGTAGATCTACAAACAAGTGTGGTGTTTTCTGTACCTATCCTCTCAAAGGTACACCAATATTTGACAAGTTAATTCTCTGTATTTTATATTAAAATATATGTATCAGTACAACTCTATTACCAAATATAGATACCTTTTAATATAACCTTTTTAATTATTTTCTATCAAGAAGACATGTAGCTCTGAAACCACATTTATTTTGGTCACTGACCTTCCTTCTCCAGAGTACAGTCTGTGGATTTGTCATTTTAAATTTAGTTAATTTAAGCAGCTTTTGTCCTTCTCTACCACAATTTTTAATAGCTCACTATCCATATGAGCTACAAATCTACAAACACGTGGTGTGTTTCCTCTATTATACAATTCTCTGTATAAAATTTACTAACCACAATTTTGTTATTACAACTCTATTACCTAAATAACATGAACTTTTTTTTAATAGCTTCCAATCCAGATGACGTGGACCTCTAAAACCACTTGCATTTTGTTCACTGACCTTCCTTGTCAAGGGTACGCCCCTTAGATTTGCCATTTCAAATTTCGGTAAATTTACAGGAATTTATCTTTCGAAACCACTCTTTTTTAATAGCTCACTATCCATATGAGCTAGAGATCTACAAACAAGTGTGGTGTGTTCTATTCCATCTACGCTCAATGGTACAACTTAAAATTTTTATTCCAATATTCGTGCAATGTTTACATAACACAACTACATTTTTAATTTTGAACTGTAACCATTTTTACAATAACAATAAGTGATTGACTTATCAGTAATGTTGTTCTTTATGTCCATGTTTGGTCTTGTTCTATTTCACATCAAAAGATGAAAATTTTGATGATGAGTGGAGCATGTGACAGGTCCTGGCTGGGGGCCTCTAGGCATCTCTATGTGCCTGGGGACCACAGTCAGAGCCGGATTGCAGAGTTGCCTCTAGGCACCCACTTTGACTCTAAATGGGGACCCTATTTAAGTTAGCCTTTTTGCTCTTCCTGTTGTAGATCATTGTTTGTGCCAGTTGTGTTGTGCATTAGTTTGCGGTTTGCCTCTCCTTTTGTTGTTTTGTTGTTACAATTAAAAGGATGTTACCCTGCTATACCTCTACTCCTCGTGTCCTGCCTTCCTTCAACTGTGACAGCATATTCCCATTCCCAATTTAAAACATTTTTAAATGTTAATGTGCAGGCAAGAAAACAATAGAATCCACCAAGGGTAGCTGTAGTGTCAAAATTGATTGAACAGAAAAGCAATTGGAGAATTAGGTATGTATACCTACTGCAGTCAAAATAACTTGGAACTAACCACACAGATAAAATAGTGGAAGTGGATATTGACATCAGAAAATTTCCCAACTTATCCTCTTCACACTGATGGGTCATTTCTTACAGCTAAATTAGACAAAGTTCCTAGGGTCCATCATCTCCCATAATCTCAAGCGAGAGAACAAAATTGTGAGAGTTGTGGCATCTGAAAACAAAGTTGGATAGTGAGCTATTAAATATCTCACAGTCAATTCCGACTTGACTCTACATCAGTACATACTTGACTATACATCAATCACAGACTCCATTCTCATTTTCCTCCATAAATATGTGGATTGGGCCTGTGTCTGTCCACTGCAGAGGTAAACTGCAACACCTTGTAGTGTCCACAGTAAGGGTCCTCAGATTCCACCTTCCGTCCATCAAGGTCTCTGCATAACTCTTTGGCTAGAAATCAGACAATAAATATCATTACTGAACATTTCCACCCTTGTCACCCACTTTTACTGCAAGGCAGTACAGTTTGTAACTGGACAAATATCAGAATAAACAAATAGTAACCAATATGCTAATAAGAATGATGTTCTGAATTTCACATATTATTATTTTCTTTTTAATTTTATATTTTACCCCTTTTTCTCCCAACCCCACTGTACAACCACTGTGCCACGACTACAACAGTCCCTGCAGATTCAGGAGAATCGTAGATTGCCACAGGCTTCCTCTGAACCCTGTCTGATCAGCTGGTCTTCTTCTTCATACCCCCTCCCTTAACCATGAAGTCAACGTGAACCAACACATTGGAGGAAACGCTCGCTCACATTACCTTATATGCATGGCCAGGTCAGAAGCACCCGCCCTCCCAGAGACGTTGCTGTAACACGGTGGCACAATGAAATCCTCTATGCCGATTACCTCCCCCAAGGCGACACCAGCCCAATATGCACCACCCTACTGGACACCCCGGCCACAATCGACAGTGGCATGACCGGGGCTGGAACCCATGGCCATAGCGGAGTTTCAGATTTATAACTCCTAAGTCAAATGTGACAATGAAATATAAACAAAAGCTGCAACAGGAAAATCATTTGGAGGTGAGGAATGTTTACATAATTGTGTTTTATTAATTCCATCAATATATTGCAATAACCGCTGGAGCAAAATAATCATTGCAAGTAGGTCCACAGAGTAAGAGGCACTGTGATCAATGACTCCAACTAGGAAATTAAATAAATGTCTGGTTTCAGTGCAAGCATATTCTGAATACACTAAAGCAGCAGTGTCAAACTGGTTCCACGGAGGGCTGAGTGTCTGCAAGTTATTGTTTTTTCCTATAAATTGGTTCCCAGTTCAGATCTAAACAACCAGGTGAGGGTAGAAACTAACCTATTAGTGACCTAATTAATCAATCAAGTACAAGGTGAGAGTGAAAACCTGCAGACAATCGGCCCTCCGTGTAACCGGTTTGACACCTCTGCACTAAAGAATGAAAACAATTTACATTTAAAAAAAATAAAAATACATTTAAAAAAACAATTCAAAAATTAGAAACATTGCATGACATTTGGTATAAAAATTAAAAGGTGTACCTGTGTAGAGGGAAAAGAACACACCACACTTATTTGTAGATCTCTAACTCATATTGATAGTGAACTATTAAAAAAGGATTGTATAGAAGGATAAATTCTGATAAAATCACTGAAATTGAAAATAGCAAAACTAATATAAAGAAGATGTACTCTATATAAAGGTCTGTAAACAAATGCTAGTGGTTTTAGATGTCCATGTCAGCTAGATGAATGCATTTAATTTTAAAATAAAATACAGGTAATGAATTTGGAAAAAAGAAGAAAAACTAAGTACCTTTCAGAAGAGAGGTAATGGAAGACATCACACTATGGATAGTGTGCTATTAAAAAAAAGTGGTTTCGAAAGATAGTCCTGTAAATCAACCAAAATTGAAAATGGTCAAACTAAGGGGCGTACTCTTGACAAAGAAGGTCTTGACTAGTTAAGGCAAATTATGTAAGAGTTGTAATAATGCATGTAATTTTGAAATGAAATACACAATGAATTTGGAAAAAAAGAGGTGTACCTTTCAGAAGAGAGGTAAAGGAACACATCACATTTGTTTGTAGATCTCTAGCTCATATGGATAGTGAACTATTAAATAATAGTTGTTTCGAAAGATAAATTCCTGTAAATTCACCGAAATGGAAAATGGCAAATCTAAGGGGCGTACCCTTGACAAGGAAGGTCAGTGAACAAAACGCAAGTGGTTTTAGAGGTCCATGTCATCTTGATTGGAAGCTATTAAAAATAGTTCATGTGGATTAGGTAATAGAGTTGTAATAATGCATGTATTTATAAAATGAAATACAGATAATGTATATTGATAAAAGAGGTGTACCTTTCAGAAGAGAGGTAAAGGAACAGACCACACTTGTTTGCAGGTCACTAGCTCATATGGATATTGAACTATTAAAAACGTATTGTATAGAAGGATCATTTCTGATATAATCACCAAAATGTAAAAGGGCATATCTAAAGGTCAGTGACCAAAATACAAGTGGTTGTAAGTGTATATGTCACCTCTATAAGAATCTATTAAAAAATGATATAAGGTTTAACAACCAAAATATATGTAGAAAATTATAGTTTTGTTTAATAACACAAAAAGTGTCTGTACCTATGATTTTCCTTTACATGGGCAGGTATTATTAGGTTGATACAAAATAAAACATATATTTTTTTAGTCACATTGAATCCGCGGTATTGCACTTCCACGAAGGTCCCTAAAATACTGAACAGACATTCAACAGCGTTTTGCAACATTTTGGCCTCTGCTAAACGAAAAGTTCGATTTTCGATAAAATCAAAGGGTGTATCTTGCTCTCTACCCTAATCCATATGTATATATTTCACTGTCGTTTTTGTACGATTTTTTTTGGAAGAGATATTGACAAAACTCTGAATATCAAACATAAAACCAAATTTACCCTGGTGTCTGTTAGAGCAAATTATATTTAAGGTGTTATAAATAAATAAAAGAGCGGAGATGACACACTGTTTTCCATGTATGACTGATAAGACATATCGATTGTCCGGAGAGTTACATGCGCTTTTGCGCGTTGGTAATAATTATTGGTGAAGCATTCCAGCTAAAATTGCTGTTTGGATTTATGCTAGCGTCTGTTAGCCTAGCTACAGGTTGGATTGACAGGTCTAGTAGCCAATTAGATTGGTAGGTAGATCTCAGTGGTAGGTAGATCTCCCAGGCGGGGAAGAGCCTCTATATCGATCCTCATTGCGCAAGAGGTCGAAGGTCCCATGGAAAGTCAATGGGATGAGAATGTTTGTGTTTTTATTGTAGAAAATGGTTTTCTATACTAAACAAATACCATTAAAACATTACAGATGTACATCAAACAGTGGAATGATGTAATGTAAAGATTTGAGGTTAGAGGACACTTGGAAATGGCTCTTGACACCACTTACTAAAATAGCTGCCCAGATCTAGCACTTATGTCTGTCAATCCCCAAAGTAGGAGGGCGTAGTGATGGAAAACTAAAAATAACCCAATCTGGCGAAGAAAACCAGGAGTGGGGGTGTGACGATTTTCAATGACCAGTGAAATTAAGAGGATTGGAGTATACCACAACCCCGCTTCTTTTTTAAACTCACGAGAACGTTTTACTTCGCAATTGTGTTTTACTGGTGGTGGTAAACAAAGTCTAACATTTCAGTAATGCGCAGAGAATGCATTCCAGCAATTTCTATTCAACTCGCCAAGCCATGGAAATGGCTACTGAAAACGCGACAACAGGTCAAGGCAGTCCAAGTAATTTTGTTACTACAAATCAAGGTAAGAGTCGACTAAGAGCTTACAGTATTAGCTAGCAGTATGTTCGGTAACGAGTTGTTTTGTGTTACAGCTATCTAGCTTGCTGGGTACCGTTGTTACATATACATATAGTAAAACATTATATATATAGTAAAACAAATAGTAAAACATTATATAGAAATATTTATACACATACATACCTAGCAAATTAACCAGACTATTGACTGTATTTCTAACAGCTTGCTCGACGCAAGACGAAATATATTATCTGTAAGTTGAATGTTTAACTACAGTACCTACTGTTAGATTTGTGTGGTTTGTAATTTTATTAGAATTTTTATCATTTGCTAATTGCCAGGATTTACCCCATTTTCATAACGTGCGATCGGGGACCTACATAATACTGCTGGCGAGGATGAAAAGTATAGGCCGCGTGAAAGGTGAATGTGAATTTATATTACTTTAAAAAATGTTAAAATAGTCAAAAGAAATAAACGTGTCTGGTGGCTGTGTGAAATGGAACATTCATCATGCAAATGTATTAAACAACATTAGTCTTAGGTTGTCTGGATTGTGGGCTTTGGGGAGGAATAATTTGGCAGGAATAACACTACAATAAACATTGTACCTAGTTATATGAATTGGTTAACACCTTGTTATTGAGTTTAACTTTATTAATAACTTGTTAATTACCATTTATCAATAGACATTTATTTGTTTAGCGTAGAAGTGGCCTGGAAAAAAGATTTTCACATTTATTGCTTTACTACATTGGTTGAATAATGTACATCATCGATAGATGGCTCCAGTACAGGGATAGATGACTCCAACTGTACTGAAAAAGGAATGTTTTGTCTTTCATATCTCAGATAGAACAGTCAACACAACACTGGTGTGCTGGGATTAGTGGTAAATCAGATTAGTCTAAAATGTATTGATGAAGAATGGAGCAGGACTGACTTTGAAGGTAAGAAATAGCCTGACTGCAAACTCTAACATTGAATTAAGGATTATAAAGCGTATTATAATTGCTTAAACACCACACATGACTTCTCAGATGCAGCTGCAAGCCGATACTGGACACAAAGGGAGAAACATTGTTCATGGACAACCTGGACAAAGCAGCAAAGAGGGACATCAAACAGTGGACACAGCGCCGCAAGCGACAGGTTTGTTTATAAATGTGTAGAAAGAAAAAACACGTTTTGAGAACATTTGTTTTATATTTGATTGCAAGTGATGAATAATTTCTCTTACTCATTTCCCTTTTTATATGAAGGTAAAACAGCGACAAAAGTTTTTTATTTGTAAAAAAAATGTGCACACTTGTAAAAAAGATTTGCAAACTTTGAATTACTTTTGTAGTTGTATAAAAAATGTGCATAGTATAACTTGATATTTGGAATCTTGCTACTCATTAATAACACTTGCTAGAACTGTGACAAAATGATTTGTTTTTGTAAATCACAGTCTGCGGTAGTATGTTTCACAGCATTTACAAGCGGATATACCCATGAGGACTCTGATCGGCACGGCATAGCTTTTTCTGACCAATGAACTGAGTGCATGGTGAGTCCGTCACGTTTTCATGTTTTAACCAATCTGAGTAGATTCTGGAACACAAGTGTTTTAACTCATACTGATGTATTGCTGAGGAGGAAAAACAGGTTTCAGCATGGTCAGGTTCTCCTTCCCGCTCGTACCTCAGTTGTTGATATTATACCCAACCTTTTATCCAGTTAGTTCAACGCCAACCATGCATTGGAAAAGTACCAAAAACTGTTCTGATTGAAAAAAAATAAACATTATAGGAATAATAACATGCTAAATTACTACGATGGAAAAATAGTAATTAGCTAAGAATTGACATTTTGCATATGATTTCATGCTGAAACTGTACCCTGTTCTTTGGAGCAGAAATTCCTATAAAGTAAAAAAAAAAAACAGCCCTAGCAGATAAATCAAATCTGTAGAACAATTGCAAACACTAAGTGATAAACAAAAACTACATTTTATGATGTGAACCATATTCAACTGGTATGTATACGCCCAAATTAGTCTAATAGAAAATATGTATTGTGCAAAGTGAATTTCTATTATTCTCATGGAAAATATATATCCATGTCAAAGGCAAAATGTTAAGTAGCCATGTAAATTCCTTGCTAGTTGCTAGATATACATTTTAGTAATTTAGCTAGTAGACTCCAGTAAAACCTTGTGCATTGATCTAGCTAGGTGGAAAAATCATCTAAAAGGTTTGTTATCCCATCAAAAACTGAGGTAGGAGAAGCCGACCGTGCTTAGCCATGTTTTTCTTCCTCTGCATAACTGAGTTGAAACCGGTTGAAACTCTGGCACTGTGTGTTCCAGAATCTACACAGATTGGTTAAAAGGTGAAAATGTGTTCACAATGCATTCAGTTCATTGGTCAGAAAAAGCTATGGCCTGCCCATCAGAGTCCTCATGGGTACATCTGCTTGCAAATGCTGTGAAATGTACTAATAATTTAGTCACAGTTCTAGCAAGATTTTAGTGACAAAGTCTGAGCGTCCGTGTTTTACATTGGCAAGTGTTATTAATGAGTAGCATGATTCCAAATATAAGTTGGTTACAAGTGTGCACATTTTTTATACAACTACAAAAGTAATTACTAGTTTGGAGATCTTTTTTACTAGTGTGCAACATATTTTACAAATAAAAAACTTATGTCGCTGTTTTACCTTCATAATTTTAATATGTATTTGAATTTGTCCTAACACCTTTAGCTTCCTTAAATGTGAAATGTATGACTTGCTGTAATGTTTGGACCTCTCTAGATTTTTACCGTTTGACATCGTACCGTTTTGACATTGTCAATTTATTGTCTACTGTACTTTCACAGGCTTTGGCTAGTTGGCTGAAAGAACTCTTGGCAGAAGAGAAGTTGCAGTTTGCCAAAACGAAAACCATTCCACTCGTCCACGACCACCACAGTCCTACCCTGGATACCTGATTGCTCAGAACATTTAAAGAGAAGAGAAGCTGTGGTTTACCGGGCAACTGAGGGCATGATGTCTGGTGTGGATACTGGATTTTTGGTTTCCTGATCAAATTAGCTGACCACCGAAGGTCACTTGAACTGGAGACACACACACACACCTCAATTGCTGCTACCAGACACTCTACTTTATATAGTTTTTAGTATCTTTATTAGGGTGTAGTTATTTTGTTGTCCATTACTTAAAATGTTTTGCTATTTGTTTTTAGCCTTTCTATTGGTGCATTGCTGTAAGTTTAGTATTGCGTAAAGGTTTTATTCACATTGACAATTTATTTTCTATTATTACTCCTCAAAATGTGTACATTATTCCAAACTTTTGGCCGGCAGTGTCCTTTTGAGAACTTTCTATTGTTGTTGCTGTGTGGGAACCTGCAAGCAAGCATTTCCAATTTAAACGTAATAATTTGCACTATCTTTAATTAAATTGCTGTTTTTAGTAATGTGTCCCGATATTTGATTTGCATTAATATATTTAACATATTTTCTTGTTACCTTGTAACCCTGTTAAATTGTTTGTATACTTTAAAGAACGTTCTGTTGCTGCATCGCTGTGAGGGTACATACAAGCATTTTCTTGTCGAACTTGTTAACACTACTTTAACCATTGTACATCTGTTTAATTGTACACATTCATTGTGAATTACCATATTTTTTGCACATAAAAAATAAAAGCATTTTACTGGTATACTGAATAAACATGGGGGGGTAGGAAAAAGGATAATGGGGGGGTTGAAGGGGGGGGGCGTTATGGGGTAAATGTCACAAGATATCCTAATCTCTTTACTGGTGGACACTCATTAAAAGTCAAGGTCTGGAATCATTGCCAGTCACAATCTGTCCTCCATTGATATGTTAATACCTCACAGCAGGGGGGGTTGTAACAATGGTGAGGTTTGTGTGTCGCGATATGTCCAAATGCCCAGTGGTGGAGTTTCCTTAAAGTAGGGAATAGTAGAAGAATGTCCCAGCTTTGGAGTGTTGAGTAATTAAAGACTAGTTCTCACGACTGGCCTGGAATTGGCAACATTCGTAAGAGGTGTCAAGATAACTAGGACTACGAAACGGGTATTTGGCGCAGTGTTACAAATACCTCTTGACTTCAACTGTCCACCCATGTCTTATCCCCCTCTTACTTACGACACCATTAACATATCTTGCATTCTTCCTGCTTGGCAAAATACAGGTTCGGTATCTTTCTAATAAGCCCAATACTAAACCAGTAATTCTCTAATTCCCTATACATCTGTAGAAGTCACTAATACATTAGTTCAACAAATTTCTATAACACAACAGATCATGACATCTGTATCATACAAGCTTGTAGAAGTAATTTAATGCAATAGGCTAGTGAACTCTGTAAAAAAAACAGTTTTCTGGTAAAGATGATAGGTATAGAGTTGGCATGTATATGTTCAGCTTGTTGTTGAATTCCACACTTCAAGGAAATCTTTTTCTTTAGTCTATGACATTTGCATAGTCCTGGGGAGCAGAACTAACAGTACATTGGTAATGCAGAGCCTTGTAAGGGTGCATAGTCTAGCAGGAATGTTGACCAGCGATTGTAAAAGTGCACCATGCAACTCAGTGGATGAATTAGAGTACAGATTATCTGAGCAACTGGGCGATCAGGAAGCTCTAAAAGATACAAAATCACCTTTCATTGAGTGTTTTATTCAAATGTGAGAAAAAAGCATCAGAGACATTAGAAGTAGTGTCCCATGCACAGATCAGAACCTTTACTTTAAGGGCTGTTCACTATTCAAAAACTTTCTCCCTGTACTACCAATTTGGTCTGACCTTACGACAGGAGATTTACAAAGGTTTTCAGAATCATACGAGTCAAAACCAAGACAGAATAAGAGAAGTACAGCAATTAGTGAGGTAATGTTCAAAAACACAAAAGTTCTATTCCTTGATTATAAAAAACAGAATTGACGAATGTATTGGCAAATTGAATACTCTGCATAAAGCTGGCCAGAGAGACGTGAGAAAATCAAAGTTCGAAATCCCAAAAGGCCCCACATATTGCTGCAACCGGAGAAAAGCTGGGACAAAAGGAAAAAAGCACCAAAGCATCACCGTAGGTCTTTTCAGGTTCCGCCACCGATAAGTTCTAATATGTTAAGTCTTAATGAAAAGAACAGGATGACCAATGATCAGAATGCACTGTGTAATGAGTCAAATTTGGCAAAAATGTAAAATTCTCAGCAGGGTTTTATGAATGATTCTAAAAAAACTGTATGGAGATTTGAAAGTAGAGCTTCAAACTGTAGAGATTTCAAAGTAGAGCTTCAAAGGTTCAACACAACCTTGCAGTCTTTGCTACATCTCAGCATAGTAAAAACGACTTAAATATCAAGACTCACAATCCATTACAGAATGTTCCGATATTAAAGACAACTTTGCTGCTCTCTTGTTGTCTGCAGTGCAGAGGCCTGGACACACATTTAGTCATTGTGTATTAGAGCAAGTTTTGATAGAGATAATGACCGGCTAGATTTTATATCAATTTCTCCCCTGGTTACAACAGTTGGGTATGAAAACAATGGTCAGTACTGATAGATGTGGAATGTGCAAAAACAGCATCTCACAATGAGGATTACTTCAATTCACATTTTCAGCTTAGACTACCCGGGGGGTACCCAAGAAATGCAGTCAATGTGATGGTGTACTGACTAGACAAACTGTTTGGAACACCACACAAGATATTCTTGTGTTTTTTGTAGGGCTGCCCCCTGAAAGTCAATGAGTTGATTCATCAGTTCGGAGAACCCTCAGTTGACTGAGATTCTTCAAGTCGAGCAGTCGTTTTTTTTTGTCAGTCAAATCAAAAGTTATTGGAGTACTACAATAATTGTAGATGTAGGCCTATATTTTATATTCTAGCAGGGCAAGCTGGCGCACTTACAACAGAAATAATCTACATGACAAAACACGTGCTGCCTGGTGGTCAGGCCAAATTGATGAGAGAAGCTGAAACCTGAGGTGGTGGAATTGTTTGTATGGCTATGTCTCAGAAGAAGTCTAAAGTATGGCAGCATTTCGAACTTTTAAAGGACAACCCAAATAAAGTGCACATCATTCGACAACATCGAACATGGCAAACCATTTGAAATGGGTAAGTTGCATAGCTAGGCGGCTATTTTGCAATTATCGGGCAGGCTACATATAGGCTAAATATAATGCAGGCAAGTCTATTTACAAGGCTGTGGAAGATGTAAAATGTTCGCGATTTATTACAAACAAAACTTTTCAGAGTCTGGTATAACAGTTGATTATTTCAAGTTTAATTACGTGGATCCACGGGAGCAATCGCTTTCACAAAACAGAGTATAAGTACAGAGACCAACAGAGTAGTGTCATAACAATTGTTCTGATCCTACATTATTGCTTTCACCTCTTTATGCCCCTCCTCGTCAGCCCCCAAAAATATTCTCTCAAATGCCATAAGATACATACAAAAACAAGTCGTCATACTAATCGGAAAACAAGATAGAACCCTACATTGTCATGGTAACCATAGTTTGAGGTCATAGTTAAGAGACCTCCTGATCTGAGCTACCCCTGATCTCTGTCCTGCCCAAAAGGAAGGATACAGACGAGACACAGGCAACTTCACCTTGGAGCCAACTGAACAGGGTCGTAGATAAGATAGGCTTGAGGCCAGGGGCCTTCGGTTGTGGCCATAATCACTTCTAAGAACAGGGCATGCTGACCTAGGTCTTCTTCTATACGTGGCAACCATGAACAGTCTAAAGCAATTAAAGGCCTAATCTAAAACATGTCTACTTACTACAGTTAATTTGCAGAATAATGGGTAGAATAAGAATAGGGTAATACAATAATCTTTAACAATTCCTCCCTTTTGTCCCAACAGGGACAATATAAACAAAAAATTAATTTATTAAAAGAATGCATTTATTACAGGAATTAATTTTATCAGAAGAATCACATATCAAAAAACATCCTGGATCTTAAGGATCAGGGGCTACAGTTACTTTAAATAAGTTGCATCTGAATCAAACACTGACAATCAAGACAGTTGCTATGGTTAAATAGATCATTGTCCAATTTATAAGTGTGGATGTAAGTGTGGATCGTCTTCCTCCACGGGGGTCCATCTGCCGGGTCATCCATCGATCATCGTAGTCGCCCTGCGGGTTTGCCATACTGGGCCAAGGCCCCTACTGGGTTTGATGTATACCATCGTGACAACTCCAGGTTAACTATGTGTGTCATTTACCTAAGCATGGACTTGTGAGGCAGTGAGTATGTGAGCATCAGTAAATCAGTATCAGGGCCACTCGACAACTGGCACGTAGGAGGAGTACTAACAGGCCTATGGCCACTATGACTTTAATGACAATGCCAATCCATTCAAAGACTACCCAGCAATACTGACCCCATAGCCCAGCTATCCAGGAAAGTGGTCCTTCGATGTTATCATTGTGGGCCGGGTGGGAAACTTGAATCATTTCATTAACTAGGTCAGAAACAGTGGAGTTGTAATTAGGTATAAATGTACAGCATTCCTGTCCTATCAGAGCACAGATTCCTCCCTGGGAGGCCAATAAGTAGTCTAAGGCTGCCCTGTTCCGTAGAGCAAGCAAGCGTACAGCTCCCAGCTCTTCAGAGATCAGATTACTGGCCCTAGCGGTCACAGCAGCAAGATGTTCTATTTCTAAGGCCAAATTACGCACCTGATCCAAGGACTGCGTCACACCGTACATGGGCACTAGCATGCCCATCGTTCCAGTGCCCCAGGTCTGCTTATGGGTCAGCCAGGATAGGTCACGTATTGGCCGCTGGCTACTATTGACAACAGGGAAAGAATCCGAGACTCGCATTGCCAGAATGACAGATGCCAATCCACAAGTGCCAGCCCAGTTATTAGGTAGAAAGTCATAAGCCTGGGTACCACACACCCAATAAGTACCTTCTAAGGCAGCTATGTCACAGGCAGCGGCTACAGATAGTAGGGCAAGTAAAGTGGCTGTTCCATCCTTTACACATCTTAAGGATGAATTTGATCTGGTAAATGTTGGGGAAGTGGGAACGTCTGCTACCATACCTATGACCGTGTGACAGTGTGAGTGTCCCAAGAGCACTGACCCTGCGCCTTCTCAGTGTATACACCACATCAGAGGTTTCGGGACAGTCACAGTTACCGGGACAGCCTTTCTTTTGCAAGAGTAGCACAGGGTGGATGTCTCCTCGCATCCGATGTTATCTTTCACCATTGGACTTGGCCCACATTTACTGTCCGGCTGGGTACTACTGGGAAACAATAAAGCACATGTATCACAGTCAGAGATTGGAACAGACATAAGAGGCACACCCCCTGTGGAACTGTGTGGTATTAGCCCACATATTACGCATTTTCCTTTCTTTATGGCTCTTGCATGAGCGAGAGCGAGTTGGCTGTATAGGTTACTGGTCCTGCCTTTAACAGCATGGTCCTGAACAGAAAGAGAGGCTGGCGGAGAGTTGTGACCAATCGCTTTGGGTAAATCTTGGTGTGTGGGTTACCTTGGGTCTGTTACAATTTACCACTACCACCTGATGGCCTGGGCGCATCACCCGATTTTCTGGGTTTGGAGCTCCTTCGGGGGTGGAGAAAGAACAGTAGAACACAGTTCCAATGGTTAAGGCGGAGGGGTTAATCAGAGAATACAATTCTAACTTCATATCTTACGGGCACGTGGGTTATCATTACTCTCTCTGGGCAATCGTTGCATATAACTGCTTCCTTCTTCTCCTGGTCCCACAAAGCTGTTTTACACATTTGGGCAGAAGATTTTGGTGAAGCAGATAAGAGACTTACTACAGTTGCAGGAGACCCTGGGGTAAACAGACATTTTATATGAGCTATTCTGTCTCCCCTGCAAACAGTATGGTTCACTAACGGAGGAGAGAGTTCGTCTGCTTCTTACCTCTGGTCTAAATTGGGTCGTGAATTGGGGCAAGGGCGGGATGAGAGTTCGTCCTCGCTTTTTTCCATACATACATACATACAGCGTAAAACCTATGAGGGAGTTCTAACCTTTCGTCGAGTTGTAATGTGTAGGAGAGAGAGCCTCCGCTTTCCCTAATGATTGGACTGGAAAATATATATGAGTGTAAGGTGTATTGACAAAGGCCTACTTTAGAGGAAAACCCCTGTGGGAGCCATTCCTTGTTAGTAGCTAGCTTCAGTCCTCCTGCTATACAGCTTCCCCCTGTTAGAAACCCCTGGATGCCCAGGGTCAGATACTCTGCCTTTATGCCTGGGATGTTATTGCATTTTAGGTGTACCTCTGTCCCTGCACATTGTCGTATTCCCCCGCTAAGGTCCCTGCTATGTCTATCCCTCCCCCTGTGGACTTCGTGTTCCCCAAAATGTGTTGCTGGAGTGTGTGGGTGAGTGGTGGAAGTGTTGAGGTGCAGTGTAAGTGCAGTTACGTGCGGTGGCATCTGGTCTCTTTGATTACTCGGTTTGGCTGTCAGAGTCAATTCCCCAGGCCTCCCTTTGGCAGTCCCTGTGGATTCTAGACTCCACAGAATTCCCACCAGTAGGCTGACCGGGATTGCAGCTATCATACCGAGGCAGCAGAGGAGGTCACCGGCTCTTCCTGCTCGTGTTGATTTTCCAGCTTTGCCCTTCTTTGAGCCCTGACTGGAGTCCTGATGTAGGTCCTTCTGTGCTGGAGGGTCGTGGTCTGGTCGGCAGTGGCTGGCATGGATCCAAGTATCTTTCCCTGAGACTCGTAGTGCTGTGTGAGTTGTCAGGAGTACCTGGTGTGGGCCGCTCCATCGTGGATCCTTCCATTTCCTCCTGTAGATCTTGATGTAGACCCAGTCGCCGGGTTGGCATCTGTGGCACAGCAGCGTCGGGGGAGGCGGTCCTTGTGTCTCCTTGACCTGTGAATGCATACGCTCGACAATTCTAGTTAGCTCTGTGGCATAATCCAGAAGTGAGTCAGTCATGATTTGTAAGTCAATGTTCAGAGGAGGCTCCAAAGGAGTCCTCATCGGTCTGCCAGTCAATATTTCATGCGGAGTGTACCCAGCTCTTTGACTAGGAGAGGAGCGTAGCGCCATAGGTAGGCATTCTACCCAGTTCATCCCTGTATGTGCACAGCATTTAGACAGTTTGTTTTTCAGAGATTGGTTCGTTCTCTCGACCATCCCCGCACTTTGTGGATGCCATGGACCTGAGAATTTCTGTTGAATGCCTTGTGTGTGGCACAGTTCTTTTGTCAGTTCATTTTTGAAATGTGTCCCTTGGTCAGATGAGAGAATCTCTGGCACACCGAACCTCGGTATAACCTCCCTCATTAGACATTTCACAACAGCCTTTGCATCATTGTTTCGTGTAGGAAAAGCTTCTACCCAACTTGAAAACTTGTCAACTATTACCAAGCAATAGCGTTTGTCACCAGCTCTCTCTGTCATATCTATGAAGTCCATCTGTAAGTGTACAAATGGACCATGTGGTGGGGGTGCTTTACCTTGCTTCACAGGGCCTGTTTTCTGTATGTTGTGTACCTTAGAGATTGGGCATTCTCTGCAAATTTTCTCACATGCTCTCCAGAGCCCCGGGGCAAACCAAAGTTTACCTATGCTAGCTATCATTCCCCCTTTTCCCGTGTGGCACACCCCCTGTGCCACCCGGGAAAGACTGGGCAGAAGTGAGGCAGGTGCAGCAGGCCTACCGGACGGGTGTATAAAGATGCCGTCGGCACCGGCTGCACAGCCGGCTGTCACCCAGGTTTGTTTCTCAGCCTCGGCAACAGAGGCCTGTAGTTCACGGATATGGTTGGCAGTGTAACCTGGACACAAAATGACATGTTTAGTAGCAGAACAAGTTACGGCAGCAATTCGCGCAGCCTCTTTTGTCGCTTTGTCGGCCATGGAGTTACCTACAGACACCCTGTCGTTACCACCTGTGTGTGCGGGGCATTTGATTATGGCTAGCGGCGAAAGCTGCATAATAGCACCAAGCAGATCGCTGACCTGTGAAGAGTTAGTGATACATGTACCAGTTGAAGATAAAAACCCCCAGCGCATCCAGAGGATTCCAAAATCACTGGCTACTCCGGTGGCATACGTGGAATCACTATAGATGTTCACTGATCTCTGGGAAGCAAGAACACAAGCTCTAGTTAGTGCAACAAGTTTGGCTTTCTGAGCAGAGAAATTGGGAGGCAATCTACCTTGTTCAATGACCCCCCTTTCGATCGAAATGACGGCATATCCTGACTGTAGTCCAGACCCATCGGCCATCCTTGTTGAGGAACCATCCACAAAGAACTCCAGTTCGGCGTCTGGGAGAGGAGTATCCTGGAGGTAAGGGCGGGGTTTAGTTTCTGTGGCGATGTAGTCAAGGCAAGAGTGGTGCTCTTCTCCATCTTCTTCTGTGGCCATGCAGGCCGCTGGGTTGACCGTGTTGCATCGTTTGATGGTGACATTCAGAGCCGTCAAAAGAATCTCATACCCGGATAGCCTCTGGGCTGTCATGTGCTGTGTTCGAGTAAGGCCGCAACGTTGTGGGTAACATGCAGGGTGATCTGACCCCCCTGTGTCAGACCTGCTGAAGTCTTCAATGCGAATGCCGCTGCTGCCAGGCCCTGGTCACAGGTGGGCATTCCCCTTTCCACTGGGTCGAATCTGTGGCTGTACCATGCGATCGGACGGTTGGCCCCATTGTGTTTCTGGATCAAGACTGCATTTGCGAACCCCTTTTTTCCGCTGCCTAGAGGTCGAAGGGTTTGGTGTAGTCTGGCAACCCCAAGGCTGGAGCTTGCTGTAGAGCCAGTTTCAGTTCAGTGAAGGCGCTCAGAGCGTCATCGTGCCAGACGAGGCGTTTGCTGTCATCGACGGCCAGTCCACGTAGTGTGTGAGACAACCTGGCATACTCTGGGATCCACATCCTGCAGTACCCCGTCATTCCCAGGAACGTTGCCAACTCCTTCTGTGTCCTGGGCTGTGGGCAGGCGGAGATAGCAGATACACGGTTTGTAGAGAGACGTTTCTCACCCCCTTCCAATACGTCACCCAGGTACATTACCCGCTGGCGGACCAGCTGTGCTTTCGTCCTTGAGACTTTGTGACCCTTTCTCTCCAATGCTTGCAGAAGGGTTATGGTGTCTTGGATACAGGTTTCCTCGGAAGGTGAGGCAAGTAGGAGGTCGTCAACATACTGTCTCAGGGTGCTTCCCCCTTTCAAACAGACATCGGCCAGGTCTGCAGCCAGCACCCTGTTGAAAATGGAAGGAGACTCGCAGTAGCCTTGGGGCAGTCTGGCGTAGGTGTACTGTTGGCCCCGGTAGGTGAAGGCAAAGTATGGCTGTGAATCTGGGTGCAGAGGAATAGAGAAAAATGCTGAACACAGGTCAATGACGGTGTACCACTTTGTGTCTGTTGGAATGGAAGACAGAACGGTGGCAGGGTTAGGTACCACTGGGAACTCAGCCTGAACCACATCATTTAGAGGTCGTAGGTCCTGAACCATTTGATACTTCCCTGTGCCCACTTTCTTTACTGGCAAGAGAGGAGTGTTGTATGGGCTGATGATTGGGATGAGCACATCCTGTCGCCGCAAGTCTTCAAAGGTAGGTTCGATTCCTGCCTCACCTTCAGGCACTCGAGGGCCATCCATGTCGGGTTTCAGAATGATGCGGACACTTGGAGCAGAGCGGATGAGTCCCACGTCGTTTGGTCCTGTCGACCAGACATCCCCCTTCAGCGCATCTTCAATGATTTTCTCCACTTCAGGCCGCGTTTCTGAAACCACACACTGTAGAGACCAGGTGCTTCTCATAAATTGCAGAATCAACTGTGCTAACAGCACATCGGTATACTGACATTCCTTCGTGAACTGTAGTTTCCCATTGTGTATTTGGCATTGGTGACCATGTTGTCAAGTTGTCAAGTGTTTTCAGCATTTTCCCCAGGTCTGCTGCCTTGTAGGCCCCTTTGGTGACTGCCAGGGTAATGTGTGGATGTCTTAGTGGATCAGGGAAATACCTTGCCTGTTGCTCAGGGTTGAGAGAGACTGTTGCTCCAATACCTTGTTGGCCAATGTATAAGTGGGATGTGGTGATGATGGAGCTCCTTCCAAGCCAGCCTCTCGCCGTTTCTGCGTACAGGTTCTGTAAAGATTCATGGTCGTACAAAAGGGTCATGTGTAAACTGTTGAGGTTGAAGTGGAATTGGGAAGACATACCCTTCAGTGGTGGTCGGTCCCACAGTGACTCCATAGTTCGTCGTAGGGCATTGCCGTCTGCAAGTTGTAGCCAGTAGACTGTCGGAGACATGCTTGTACACACATGACCACTCATTCAGTTGAGATCCCCGGAAATGAACAGATTAACCCAGTTGGAGAGAAGTGAATTGTAGCATTTAGTTTGCATAAGAGATACCTACCCATCAAATTAACTGGTATCTTTGGGCAGTATAGGAATTCCTGTTCAATAGATTGGCCTGCCAATTTAACGTTCAAAGGTTTTGTGACTCTGTTAATGGTAGCAGGCCCGCTGAAGCCTCTTGCTGCCTGTGTTTTGGATGATAAGGGAAATTTTGGTGTTTCCCAACCAACACAGGAAGAAGTGGCTCCTGTGTCGATCAGGAATGTCACTGGCTTATCATCTACCATTAGCTCTATTCTGGGTTCGTGATTGGGTTGAATGGTGATGACGGAGGCAGATTGTGTTAAAGTCTTAGGTGAATGTATGTTTTCGGAGGGATCTCCCAGACACCGTCAATGCGAACCATAAAAACGGCTCCAATTCCTCTGGTTCGGCCATAAACTGTCCTTGTACAGGAGGTGCTCCTCCACCTGTGTATCGTGTAAGGGCGGTTGACTGACCTTCAGGACAATCCCTGATCCAATGGCCAGGGTTCCCGCACTGGTGGCATGGTCGGTTTGGGCCCGGTGTGTTCATGATGCATGTCCTTCCTCTGCCCTTGTTGATCCAGTTACCTCTACCTCTGTATTGTTGATCAGGATACTGTTGGTTCTGTGCCCATTGACCTTGCTGGAGTCTTGGGTTCTGGAAATTTTGTACTGATGGCTGCTGATAGCTTACCATAGGCTGCGGAGACTGCTGGTACGGCTGCTGATACGACTGCTAGGGTTGCCAATGCCTCAAAGTTTTACGTAGGGCGTCCATCTGGTAGCTGGGATCCCGTTCATGTGTTCGCATGGTTTCCAGATCGCTGTGTGCTGCCACCTTCTCCCAGTCAGCGCCTAGTAGTGCTCTGGCCAGGGGAACAATATCCTCTGAACTCAGAATCATACCACCAATTTTGTCATTTACCTCTTTTATCCATGATTCGACGTCATCGTGGACAGAGGGGAGGTCAGCTGCCATGGCTTTTAAATCTCTCAGGCCCCATGGTCGATGAATGGCTGTTGGTCTTACTGTCGCTGTTGGAAACGACACTAGAGGTGCAAGGACTTGCTCTTCCTCTGATTCCTGGAAACCTGTGGACTGAACATGAACATCCTCAAATTAGATTGTGCCAGCCTCCATGGGCGCGCACCATGGACAGATTGAGGTAAATGCTGTGGTTTGGGATTGTAACCCTTATTTGACCGCTCTCTCACTCGAACAATTTTTAATCTAACGGGAACCCACTCTAACGCCGTGTTTTAACGGCTAGATAGATCAGAGAGCTAGTGACAAAGACTGTACAGGCCAGGAATAGTTGTGATAAATAACGAATATAACTTTTTCCTAACCCCCCCAAAAGAAACGTTATCCAAAAGAACAGTTTCTCGTAAAACTACAAATATGTTTACACAGGAAAAATAAGTGATCTGTGTGAGTGAAAAATCACCAGCACATGTGGCGTAAGTATGGCAATTGCCACCCCAGTGTTTATTTGGAGATTATAGGAAACTCTCAAAATATAAAGCATACCCAATACAGCACACTATTATAGTCACTGTGTTTGTAGTCTATGTTGAACCTTCTTCAAATAGCCACCAGGTGGCGCCGAAAAAGAATAGAGAGCCGTGACATAATTTACATGTCCGGCCATACCGTTACAAGCCCAAATGGGTTATAACTACAATAATTAGTAACATACACCTTTTGCTATAATTTATCAGAACACAGATCATGACATACAAAAATAAAGAACACAAGTGTAGTGGTGCGATAAGGAACGCAACCCAATCACTCGTTTTATTGAGCACACACTCATTCTCACACACATTCAGTCCTCAACCACGCACATACAAAACTTCGGCTCACTCGCTCACACACAAACACTCATTCAAAGTCGACCATTCACACTTCTATTAACAGTATAGAGATTTTAGTCTCCTCACCTAATGTTCTTGGGTATCCTCAACATAGGGTTTCTTGGATAATCTAATTTGAATTATTAATTTACCCTAATTTAGGACCAGCCTTGGCTTGGCACATAGGGGTTCGTCAACCACTGCTATTGTAACCCACCAAGGGGAGTAATGTGACCCAATTAGGTTGCGTCACACACCTATCTTATCGCCTGCAAGGGGACTCTAACCCCACTGCGGCAGTTGATAACCGGTCAGCTAGCTCCCTCACTTTAGGTTCTTATTGTAAGCTCTCAGAAGCGTCGAATTAGTTATTCCCTCACATACAACAGATTTTGGGAACCTCGAATTG
>JACXGI010009162.1:0-31208 GCA_016801175.1 Esox masquinongy
TGCCTTTGATCCGATCATTTCTTTATCACACTACTTCACCGTTGATCGGATACGTCTGTTACACTACTTTCACGATTTTAGCTACCTCAGATACACAACAGCTTCCAATTCATAACCATTGCCAAAGGTAAATCGTGTAATTCACTTTAAAAATATGATGTCTGTATCATCCATTGTTTTATAATCTGTCTTCGGATTGGCATCTTTTAATATATGGGAAATATAGCGGAAATTCAGACAATTTTCTTAGAACGTAATCTGATGGAAATGTGGACTTGTTCAAACTATACGGTTCTCATATATATTTGTAAGCATTATATTATAGCGCGATCGAAATAACAAACGAAAAGTATTCTGTGTTTTCACGAATTACACGCTTTGAACGCTTTCATAATAAGTCACTTAAATGTTGTAGCTATTTCTGTATAGATAGTACAGAATAGAATAATTTTGAAGTTCAACATGTTTGTAGCATCACATAGAAAAATAACATTTCATGAGAATTGGAGGTGAGTTTCAAGAGGCTGGTTACAGTATGATGCTGAGGCTGTGGTGATGAGTTGTTCTGTGTGTGGCCAGTATGCTAAAGATAAAATCAGAAACAACTAATTTGTCATTGGAAATGAAAAGTTTGTTTTCAACAAAATACCTTATCTCAATGAAATGTACTAAAATTAATGTATATATGACGCGAAAAGGAAATTATTATTCTGGCCAGTAAAAAGTAAGCTTTGCTGGTGGATTTATTCATCTACCAGTCCCCTTGGCAGGTGAGCCAACAAGTTAATTTCGGTCACTGTATGCCAGTATTGGGACCGATTGGGAGACACTAACTTGTCATCAAATTGCGTCTCAACATTAGATGATTTTGTCATGCATTAACATTACGCCAAGTTTGAATATTTAGCTAGACACCACTAAGCATTGTGTTAAAATGAGCAACATTTCTTATGAAGTTTACTTCCACCACAAATAGCATCAGTGAACTGTATGGCTACGGAGCAACCGCTAAACCACACTGTGGCGCAGTTAGTCAGAATGCTCTCGATTGTGCAGCAGTAAAAGTTCACAAGGATCTTGGAGGACAGGCAGGCTTTCTTCAGCCTCCTCAAAAAGTACAGGCGCTGCTGCGCCTTTTTAACTAGGGCTGAGGTGTTGAGGATCCAAGAGAGGTCCTCGGAGATGTGGACGCCCACATCCTCACTGTAAGCTGACTCATCATTGTCACTGATCAGGCCTACCATCGTAGTGTCGTGAGCAAACTTGACGATGGTGTTGGAACTGTGTACAGGAACGCAGTCGTGGGTAAAGAGGGAGTACAGGAAAGGGCTCAGCACACAGTCTTGTGGCACACTAGTGTTCAGGATTAGGGTGGAGGATGTGAAGTTGTCTAACCTGACAGACTGGGGTCTGTTGGTTAGGAAGTCCAAAGTCCAGTTGCAGAGAGAAAGGCTGATCCCTAGGTCATGGAGTTTGTTGACCAGCCTAGAAGGGATGACTCTGTTGAATGCTGAGCTGAAGTCTATGAATAGCATTCTCACACAGTTGTTGGTTTTGTCCAGGTGTGTCAGGGCAGTGTGTAAAGCTATGGAGTTGGCGTCCTCTGTAGACCTGTTTGACCGGTAGGTCAATGATAAGCTATACATCGCTATTCGAATAGAACAACATGCCGCGTTTTCACACCATGTAACGCGTCAATCCGCAAACCCCGACACTAAGTCCTAAAGTCCGGGGCTTGGCACCAAGTGAGAGCAGGGCTACTCGGCCATGGCCAACTGGCCCTGGCTCGTGTCAGTGGAAACGGAAACAAATCTGGACTTTAGGGTAAAACACCAATGTTTGGCACCAGTGGAAAAGCGGCATTAGTGTGAGATTAGGGTGTCCCACTGAGTTGAGACGCCAGACAACACAGCACCATCACAAACCTTCCAAAACACATCTTTCATTACACTACATAGATATGCCATGCCTGTACAAAGTCTATTATAGGAGCTATTGAAATGAAAAAGTTCTGTCAAATTTTGAAACTTCAAATAAAATAAAAAAATAAAGGGTGTGCATTGTTCCCCATCCTACCCCGATCAAGAATATACCATTTGTACAGTCATGGCATATCCATTGTAGGAGCTATTATAATTACTAAATTGAGAAGAGCTCTAATCAGCTAATTAACTCCCAGAGCCTTCAGTACACACAACCACAATCATGGGGAAGACTGCTGATTTGACAGTTGTCCAGAAGAGTGTTGTATCAAAGCATATTCATGGAAAGTTGGTTTTCCCTGAAAGGGAAAAGTGTGGTAGGAAAATGTGCACCAACAACAGGAATGACCGCAGCCTTGAGAGGATTGTCAAGCAAAGCCGATTCAAGAACTTGGGGGAGCTTCACAAGGAGTGGACTGGAGTCAGTGCATCAAGAGCCACCACGTACAGACGTGTCCAGGAAATGGGCTACAAGTGTCTCATTCCTAGTGTCAAGTCACTCCTGAACCAGAGACCACGTCAGAAGCGTCTTACCTGGGCGAAGGAGAAAAATAACTGGACCGTTGCTCAGTAGTCCAAAGTCCTCTCTTCAGATGAAAGTAAATTTTGCATTTAATTTGGAAATCAAGGTCCTAGAGTCTGTAGGAAGAGTGAAGAGGCACAGAATCCAAGTTGCTTAGTTCAGTGTGAAGTTTCCACAGTCAGTGATTTGGGGTGCCATGTCATCTGCTGGTGTTGGTTCACTGTGTTTTATCAAATCCAGAGTCAATGCAGCAGCCTACCAGAATATTTTAGAGCACCTAATGCTTCCATCTGCTGACAGCTTTATGGAGATGCTGATTTCCTTTTCCAGTAGGACTTGGCACCTGCCCACAGTGCTAAAAGAACTGGTAACTGGTTTGCTGCCATGGTACTACTGCTTGATTGTCCATGGTACTACTGCTTGATTGCTCGCCTGACCTATTGTCAAGAGGAAAATGAGATACTAAACCCAACAACATAGACGAGCTGAAGGCCACTATCAAAGCAACCTGGTCTTCCATAACACCTCAGCAGTGCCACAGACTGATTGCCTCCATGCCACGCCACATTGATATAGTAATTTGTGCAAAAGGAGCCTCAACCAAGTATTGAGTGCATAAATTAACATACTTAGGAAACCTTTGCAGGTGTTTTGATTAGCTGATTAGAGCTCTTCTCAGGCCGACATTTCTGTATTATACGTTTTTTTATTCTAATATTTTAAGATACTGGATTTTTGATTTCCGTAAGCTGTAATCATCAAGATTGAAACAAAAAAGGCTTGAAATGTTTCACTTTATGTGTAATGAATCTAGAATATATGAATGTGTCAGTTTTCCACAATACTCAAATTTTTTGAGACACCCCTGTAAAACTAACTTCACTGCAGTTGAATCTGGGAAGCCCAGCAGCTGCATTGAGTCAGTTCAGGATCATGTTTTTATACTTCTGGTTGTCTTGTGAATGCCCCTCTAGTTATCTGTTGCTTCTTATTTAATCCAACAGTGCCTGAAAGCATCAAACAACTTGGTTTTATGAAAGAGAAATAACATTTGTCTTAGTTCATAAATCGCTTGAATTGTTTGTCTATCTCTATGCACGCTACTCACTCAAGGAGGACATAGTCAAGCTAGCGCGAGTCCAGCTCTGGTTATTGCTCTCCGCCACTAATTATATTTGATAAAACAAATGTTCTGTCAACAAAAATATAAAATTGGGGAACCCCAATTGATCGTGGGATATACCATTTACATTTTATGTGATAAATGTCAGTTGCGTGTTTTTAAATTTGACATTTTCTAACATTACCTCGTGGACAGCTCATGGGCATACAGAAATGTTTTAGATTTTGATTCATTGATTAGTCAGAGAGATCAGACGAATCTCGGTAGATCCAAAAAACTTGTGGACAGTCCTACAGGAGGTTCACATTTAGCGGAGAATTTTGAATCAACCTGATGTTTTAATTTTGTCTAATGATTTACTTAACTGAGTTTTGTTAAAAAATGATCAACTTGATCCCATTTTTATTCAAAAAGAACTGTAACACAATGATGCGAAAGCTTCTTTTTGTTTCAGTCAGTGACTAAAAGACTTAATGAGGGCCAGGGTTGGTCCTGGTTTTTGCTTCTAAAACACTAATCAACTAAGTATAGTCTTCAGGACAAGGCGTTAATTAGTTGAATCAGCAGGCTGGGCAAACAAGGCTTGAATTATTTCAATCAGCATTCTGGGCAAACGTCTTGATTTGTAGCCATATCAGAATTTTTAAATTCAGCTGAGAGCATTGATTTGTCAGTATCGATATGCAAACCAGATAAACGCACTTGGGAAAATGTGTAAATCTATTGTCATCTATTTACATATAGTACCTCATCTGGTTTTAGGTGTTCAAGAATGGCCTGGAATGCTTTTTTTGTTTTTTTTACCAATAAGTATCTTTGTGGAATTATTAATAAAAAAAACATGTTTTTACAATTTCTACCACAGGTCAGGTTGAATCAGCCTGTCGGCCAGATCAGGCTGTAGTTTGCTCAACACACCTTTTAACTGAACCCTGTTTTCCCCACTAACCACCATGCTCTGCCTTCTCAGCCCCAAGACGACTACTCAGTGCTGTTTGAGGACACGTCGTACGCAGACGGCTACTCCCCACCCCTCAACGTGGCCCAGAGATATGTGGTGGCCTGCAAAGAAAATAAAAAGAAGTAGATAGAGAAAAAATGAAAACGCTAGTCAGATGTCAAGGGGACAGTGACGATACGGTATCTTATGGTCAGACGCATGAAAGACAATCCCCCCGCACATACACTGGATTCCATATCCTAGCCACATGTCTGGACAGCCAGTTTGGCCAGCTATCAGGGACGTTCAGTCTATCTTTAGAGCTTTGTTGATGTTATGGCCTATCTGGGTGATCATTGTGAGACATGTTCGGGACTTTCTGTGCTCTGTTGTGTCTGTATTGTTTTTGTATGGTCTGTTGAAGGGCATAACTATGCTTTGTGTGGACTGAGTTATGCTGCATGTTTTTTTTTTTTTTTTACCTTGTTAGTGTCGACTATGGACGATTACTGTGAATAAAAAAATGTATTGCAAATATTTGAAATCTGAGTGATAAAACAGAATAGGAAAAATTATTTTATACAATAACATACTCATTTAAGTAACTAATGTCACATTTGCAAAAGAAGCAATATAACAAACATACATATTTCTGATTTTGGAAATGTTTCTAATATTGTCCAGGTTGTTCACGTAATTCTTGCCAATTAATTGAATCCCATTCACTCTTTGAATAAGTACACCCTATATCCCATAAATACCTGTAATGCCTCGTGCAGCTAGGGCTGTCACGATTATGACATTTTAGTTGACGATTAATTGTCGCACAAAGGGTTTATTTCAGAAAGCAGGTTTAGTGAAAACCTAGTTAGGTGACCCAGAGTTGATGGAAAATCTGGGTTTACGGTTCAAAGAGGCAGTTGGGCGTTTCTCTGAGTCAGTTATTACGGAACAATACTCCGTTAGGCTAACCTGCTCGCTAGCAGATTTTATCCAACTAACCCTGAGTTTGTGCTACTCCCTAACTGAAACCTGCCATCTGAATGTGTCAGACAGGGCGTGTCTTTTTCTCGAAGAGCCACTTGAAGCACAAATACTCCGCAGAAATCTCCGTCGGCAGAGTGATCAGACCCTGCTTGGATGTTTTATCATTCCCTAATGATTATCTGTTTGAGCATTACCGTTTTTCTGCACAATCGATAATTTATCTGAACAGTATTCTCAGCCTTCATGTCGTTCCTATGATACATCGTGGTCATGCTCTCAGTTCGGAACAAATTCTTTATGTTGCAGTTTTCTGTATAACATCAGTGACGCTGAGCATATGTCCAAGGCAACCGTCTCTGTCGGGCTGTCAGAGATACCGAGGAGAAATCTGTTTTATATTGGAGATTCAACAGACATTCACATTCGTTCCTCCGTTCAGGCTCCCTTCCACATTTAGGGACCGTAGTAAAAGATTAAACCATTAATTGCCGAAATTTCAGTGGACGAATATAGTATCATTATGGACTCTCATCAACATCAATCCACATGCTAAATACTATACCACATTTCATATTGTCAAAAAGATCTTTATTGATTTATCACTAATCAATAAATAGATGGAAGCACGTTTAATTCTGTATTTCTTCAATATCTTTTTCAACGATTGTCATAGGAACTTCTAACCTGATGTATATTATTCTATAAATAGCTGGCCTACTTGTTCAAGCTTTGTTTTGGTGGAAAAAGTCTTTATTGATTTCTTAATAATCAATAAAACCAATTTAAATTTGTCTATCTTAAATATATTTTTCAATGATTGTCAAAGGAACTTCAAACCTGATGTATATCATTCTAAAACTAGGTGGCCTACTTGTTCAACCTTTAATTTGTTGAAAATAGTCATTATGGATTTATTAATAATCAATATATCAATGGAAACACATTTACTTTGGTATATCTTCAATATCTTTTTCAATAATTGTCATAGAAACTTCAAACCTGATGTATATTATTTTGAAAATAGCTGGCCTACTTGTTCAAGCGTTGTTTTGGTGAAGAAAGTAATTATGGATTTATTAATAATCAATAAATCAATGGAAACACGTATAATTCGGTATTTCTTCAATATCCTTATCAATAATTGTCATAGAAACTTCAAAACCGATGAATATTATTCTGAAAATAACTGGCCTACTTGTTCAAGCTTTGTTTTGGTGAAAAAAGTCGTTATGGATTTATAAATAATCAATAAATCAATGGAATCATTTTTAATTCGGTATTTCTTCAATATCTTATTCAATGATTGTCATAGGAACTTCAAACCTCATGTATATTATTCTAAGAATAGCTGGCCTACTGGTTTAAGCTTTGTTTTGGTGAAAAATGTCATTATGAATGTTACGTTTGTTACTCTGTGTACTGTTTCTGTTGTGTGTGTGCTGTCTCTGCTGTTTCTCCTCTTTTTCTTCCCCAGGTGTGGTGAGTTTCTGCTGATGATGTAGGCGTGGCCATCAATTCCGTCATCAATCTCCACCAGCCAATCCTGAGCAGCTTGCCACCCTATAAAGACATTCAGTTTGTGTTTGGTTAGGTTAGCTTGTCATTTGTTTGTGAGAGAGAGTTTGTGAAATCTTTGTATTAGAATGTGAGTTAGTGTTAGGTTAGATTGCTGTTTGTGTAAGTAAGAGAGAGGGGGCGTAACAGTTGGGGGCTCGTCCGGGATTGGTTGTTCAGGACGCCCATGGTCCGCGTGTTGGGTAGGGCAGGTTTCTTGTTTTGTTTTGGGATGTGGTTGTGATGTTATGATGGCAACGTTTCTGGTGCAGTTGTTCATTGCAGCCCCATCTGCAGACCTGCTGGCGCAATGTCGCAAGGTAGATCTAGGGGGGATAATAGATCACTATTCCTTGGCGGTGTCTAAGCATCAGGTCAAGCAAGAGTTGAGGCATTGTCTGGTGGACAGGGCAGTCTTACCTCCCATTGTGGCGAGTCCTAGTCGCCGGGATGGGACGGAACAGGTTAGCGGTGCCGTTAGCTCTCCTGTGCGAGCAGAGGCCAAGGACGGTGATGCAACGCCATTCACGCTGCCCCGCTTTGATCCCATGTCTAGCCAGAGGTCCAGTTTAGATGCTCGTGTGAGGGTGTGAATCGCACGGCTTCAGATGGAGGAACAGGCTAAACAGGCAGAATACAATTACAAGTTAGAAGTCAGGAAATTGAGCTTGAGGCTGAGTATAAGTTGCGACAAACTGTAGATAGAGATGGGTAAAGTCGCTATAGCACGGGTTCCGCAGGAAATTTCACCTTGTCTGTCGACCACACTTCTATGTCCATTCAGTCAGCTGACCGGTTTGATATCAGCAAAAATATTGCCCTAGTTCCGCCGTTTAGAGAGTCCGAAGTGGATTCCTATTTTGGTCTATTTGAACGCATTGCTGCCTGGTTAAAATAGCCCGAAGAGGTTTGGGTCCAGGTGCAAATGGATAATTCCTTATTCGATTTATTTTTTTATGTAGATACCAGCCAAAAGTTTGGTTTATAGCGGTTATGTCCCAAAATCCAATGTCAAATCGTTTCTCGTTTATTGTGTCAAAACGAAAAATGAATTAGCAGAAAACTAGTTTTTCTGGACATGTTTCGTTGTTTAAATTTCCGATTTTAACGGATCTGTCACCAACCTGATGTATTTCCGTATTCTCGTTATTCATTTTATTACAAAAACGGAATAACGAGAAAACAAATCGATTTTCTTTATCTGCTTTTTTCTAATAACTTTAAGCGGTTTAATGTTTCGTTTATGCAAAGACGGTGGGGTTCAATGTGAAATGCCTGTCATTGGCCAATTTTAAAGCTAAAACGTAGGTCTATTTCCTTTCAAAATAAGAGTTGGACCTCATACATAGTTTTAATCAACAATCTTGTAACTAATCAATTCAAACACTGAATTATTAATAAAATAATACCAAATACAAATCTCTTATATCCAATACATTGATCTCTTTATAATTATTTATGTCAGTGTAAATGTTTAACACTAAAATGTAAGTGTTAAACATTGCAGTACTGAGTACTCTGCAGTACTGAGCAGAAGCAAATGAAATGATCCCTTTTGCACACAGATTCAATAGGGCTCAATAGGTAAAGTAGTCTTTTTTAGGAAAATATGTTTGATTTGGTCTTACTGAGAGGGGAGGGTAGTACACTTGTCTGCAGTAAAGCACTAGGATAAGACCTCAATTGGCAGCATAGATATTAAATAACCAGTAGGATTTCTTTGTGTTGATCTTGGTTGGAAATAGTTTTAGCTATTAAATCACTTTTATTCCAGTACAGCTAGTAAGACTAAGTAAAGAGAGAGACAATCATCGGAACTTAAATATGTTAAGGCATTACACTTCCACTATAAATAATATACTGTATTTCAAATAAATTGTATTAAGCTGTGTTGAAACCAATAACAAATAAAAATCTTTCTGGGCCTCCTGGATGAAATAGAAGTTACATCTGCAAAATACATGGACAATCATCTCAATATCCCTCTGAGACAAGTTAATACTGGTCTAGATTTTCCGAAATTGCACTTGTGTGAGTAGCTGTCATGCAGGCAGGGGAAAGTGAAGATAAAAGTGCTAACTTATAATTAAGGTATGTTTCTGAATATAATATATAACATGGCATAAATTACCCAAAACCTTGATGAATCAGACAAACATGACAAAAGCAGAAATTTTTTATGTCCCAGTTTTGATCAAGTCGTCTTTTGGTTACAGTGTTTAAAGAAAGGTTACAAAATAAAGGAAACCCTTAATAAATGAGTGGAGGAAACAAACTAATGCAGATGCGTACATAGATACATTTTCCTGGCATGGTTTGGGTCCATGTGTCACCACTGAGCAAAGAGTAATCAGCTTCATCCCATGGTGAAACATTTATATCCTCATGGAGGGGTCTCGACCAGGATTACAATGCCCCCATTCACAGGGCACAAGGGTTAACTGAATGGTTTGATGAGTGATGAAAATGAAATGTGAAAATAGACATTTAGGAAAATGATCCCAATTGAACACTTATGGGAGATTTTAGATTAACGTGTCACACAGCATTCTCCACCAACATTGTCAAAACACCAAATGAGGGAATATGTTTTGTAAGAATTGTGTTCAATCCACCTAGTAGAGTTAGAGACTTGTAGAACCTATGCAAAGCACATTGAAGATGTTCCAGCGGCTTGTGGTTGCCCAACACCTGAGACACTTCAAGTTGATGTTTCCTATCATTGGTTACCCACCTGTATAATAATATACAAGTTATCATTACTGATATGGTGTTTATATTATGAGGCCAATTGTTTTATTCCTTTTTTATTGTCTAATATGACTGAAAAGGTTTGGGAACCAATGTTGTAAGGTTTTACTAAAAGTAGGCTTTTTTGGGGAAATCTATTTAGGTGTCCCATGTAGATAGTTAATTTAACATGCTTGTGTGTGTCTGTATGTCTGAGCGTATGTGTGAAAGTAGGCCTAGAAAGTAATATATTGTTCTTATTTAAATCTCTCAACATACTTTATTTCAACACTGTTGTTGTTGAATGCTGTCCTTGACTGAAAAAGTATACTATCCTCCTTTCCCGAGCACATACAATGGAATGACAACACCAGCATTGCAACATTTCAGCTATTCAGAAAGAATTGACATGAGACAAAAAATATAGGTTACACTGATAGGATTACATTTTAGTGCTAAACATTTACTCTGACATAATAATTATAAAGAGATCAATGTATTGGATATAAGAGATTTCTATTTGGTATTAATTTATTAATAATTCAATGTTTGAATTGATAAGTTACAAGATTGTAGATTAAAATTATAAATGATGTCCAACTCTTATTTTGAAAGGAAGTAGACCTACGTTTTAGCTTTAAAATTGGCCAATGACAGGCATTTCACATTGAACCCCACCCTCTTTGCATAAACGAAACATCAAACCGCTTAATGTTATTAGAAAAAAGCAGATATAATGAAAATCGATTTGTTTTCTCGTTATTCCGTTTTTGTAATAAAACGAATAACGAGAATACAGAAATGCATCAGGTTGGTGACAGATCCGTTAAAATCGGAAATTTAGACAATGAAACATGTCCAGAAAAACTTGTTTTCTGCTAATTCATTTTTCGTTTTGACACAATAAACGAGAAACGATTTGACATTGGATTTTGGGACATACCCGCTATAAACCAAACTGTTTTGGTTGTTATCTACATAAAAAAATAAATCGAATAAGGAATTATCCATTTGCACCTGGACCCACCTGGACCAGGTCTGTCCGTTACTTTTACAATGCAAACTGTTTGGTAAAGCACAAGAGGTTGTGTCGGCGCTAGCACTTCATGATAGCTTGCAGTACGATTGTGTTAAGAACGCTGTTCTCCGTGCATATGAGTTGGTCCCTGAGGCCTATAGGCAGAAGTTCAGGAACCATAAAAAAGCCCAAATAGGTCCCATGTGGAGTTTGCTCGGAAGAAACAAACATTGTTTGATAGGTGGTGTGCTGTAAGTGAATGCAACGACTTCGCTTCTCTACGTGAGTTGACGTTACTGGAGGAGTTTAAGAATAGTTTACCAAAACGATAGGTAGTGTACCTAAACGAACAGAAGGTGGCGACGTTGTCCCATGCTGCAGTTCTTGCTGACGAGTTTGCACTAACGCATAAGACAGTGTTTAATATGCCCCGTACTGAAGTTTTAGCCTCATCAAGTACTACACTGACCAAACGCACCTCACTTCCTTCTCCACCTCGTCCCAGTGAGGAGCGAGAATGTTTTTACTGCCATAGAAAAGGGCATATCATGGCTGATTGTGTGAAGCTGCAGAAGTTGTCTCGTCGCCCTCAACAACTTTTAAGCCAGTAGGGTTAGTTAAGACTATGCCTCTTACTCAGCGGCAACAAAGTAATATTGGCTTGTGTTTGTGCCCTGATCCCAGTTACAATCCTTTTATATCTACTGGATTAGTGTCATTAGTTGACGATCCGGAGACGTATGTGCCTATACGTATACTAAGGGATACTGGAGCATCGCAGTCCATCATCCTTTCGGATGTTTTGCCTTGGTCTGACAATTCATCGTGTGATTACAGTGTACTGTTGCAAGGTATTGAGATGGGCTGTGTTCCAGTACCTGTGCACTATGTGTACTTGAAATCTGAGTTACTTAGCGGACAAGTTAAGGTGGCTCTGCAACCGTCTCTTCCTGTGAAAGGGATCACCATGATCATGGGAAATGACATTGCTGGAGGTCTAGTGAGGCCAGTGTTAGAAGTGCTTGACACACCTGACAGTTCTACCAGCTCTGAGTCGCTCAGTCGTGAGCTTGGTGTCGTGTATCCAGCATGTGTGGTAACGCGCGCGCACAATCGCGTCGACTAGGCGATGTGATTGGGCTGAATGACAGTGTTTGCCCCGGTCTTCAGCACGGATGATGCATGCCATTTGTCTCCTACCTCCCCTGCGAAAGTGGACAGTCAAGATCAGCTCAGTTCATTTGCTACTGGTGAGTACTTGTTGCCATTTACTCATGAGAACCTGGTTGAGGCACAGTAGGTAGACCGCACGCTTGAGAAATTCTACTCCTCTGTGATAACTGGTGAGGCTTCCCGGTGATACCTGTCAGATCACCGGGAAGCCTAACCAGGTCATTCCGCCGGCTCCTCTCTACCCAATTCCAGTTATGGGTGAGCCATTTGAGAAAATTATAGTGGACTGTGTTGGTCCTTTACCTAAAACGATTGTGTGCTGCCACTCGTTACCCGAGGCGATACCTTTTCGAAAAATCACATCTAAGGTAGATGTGTCGGCATTGGTTTAAATTCTTTGCTACTTTTGGTCTGCCCAAAGTAATTCAGACAGACCAGGGTGCAAATTTCATGGGCAACTTGTTTACTCCGGTGCTCAACACCCTTGCCATTACCCACAAGGTGTCCAGTGCTTATCATCCTGAGAGTCAGGGTGCCTTAGAACGCTGGCACCAAACACTGAAGTCCATGTTATGGAAGTATTGTATTATCACCAAAAACGACTGGGACGAAGGCGTTTGTAGAAGATTTTGTAAATGTTACATTACTGTTTTTGTTATTTTTCATATCAAATGTAATCTTACATTTATGATTCATATTCTATCCATGAAATCGATTAATTCTGTGTCTTAGAATACATTTATCAAGACATGAACAAACCAGCTATATAACAGTTCTGTCTTAAGAACATTCTGATGAATCATCAAGACATACATCTTGATGATTCATCAGTTAGGATAGTTGGACTTGGACTGACTGACCTGAGAATCACAAGACTTGTATTGAGTAGCCACTCTTGTCAACTAGGGATATATTTCAATCTTTACTTCCTGACAACATACTGTAATACAGAGTGATCTACTCATGGCTCAAGATAGGGTGATTAAGGCATGACCTTAGAACCTGTATGGAGACTCTACAGAAGCATCTGTATAGTATTGACAGTTCAGTGGTGGCATGTGATCAGACAGGATGGAGGTTAAGCAGGTATGGATGAGCTGAATTAGGTCAGATAGGTCCTAAACCAAGACTGGACACACCCATAGTCAGTACAGAAGTCAGGGAGAAGTAACTTGAAGGTGGTTCATGTTTCATTACAAAAGTATTCCTAAACTGTATTTGGTTGTCATACACGTTTGTCTTGTACTGAGGTTGTACACTGTCATACGTTGCTGAACTCTTTGTGTAACAACTGTTGTATCACCTACACGCTTGTAATAAATTATCTCGAGTAGATTATATTGGTTTCCTGAATAGTTAGTTATTGTTTATAGTCAATTTGGATTAATTACGTTTCTGGGAGAACTCACCAATGAACCTAAAGTAGCGGACATGGAGTTTTGACCGCATCACGTTCCTTACATTTTATTTGCAATCAGGGAAACTGTACAGGAATCAATAGGTTTCAGCCCTGCAGAGCTGATATTTGGACACACAATTAGGGTCCAATGAAAGTTGTGAAGGAACATTTACTGGCAACTACAAATTTTCCTAAGAGAGTTTAGGATTACGTAAATCTGGTTCGTGAGCGCTTGCATGTGGCCTGCGCTCTGGCGCGAGAGAAACTGACTTCCACATGGGTGAATGTAGGGGCGTTATGATTGCAAGGCTGTGTCCCCTTCCCTACAGCCTGGAGACCGTGTTCTAGTGCTGTTGCCTGTGCTGGGATCATCTCTCTCTGCACGTTTTACAGGCCAGTACAGAGTGGATAAAAAGTTAAGTGAGACTGATTATGTTATAAGGACTCCCGATCGAAAACGTCAATGTCGTGTGTGTCAGATAAACATGCTTAAACTCTATCACTCCAAAGACGACTGTCCGGACTCCCCAGTTGGGACCACTGTACCCTCTGTCTCTCCTGTAGCTGCAGCTGTCGTGGTTCCCCAGTCTGCCGGCATACCTGTGGATGATGAGGATATTTTTCGTAACACTCCTCAGCTGAGCACACGTTTGAAAAATTTTGAGATGTTGCTAGACCTTACAGCCCAACTGGTACATCTGGATGACAAACAGAAAACAGACATTGTGAATATTATTAATAAATTTCCCGTCCTTTTCAGTGACGTTCCAAGTCGCACTACAGTGTTGGAGCATGATGTCAACGTAGGTGATGCCATTCAGATTAAGCAACACTCATACCCAACCAGCGCCTCATGCGTTGGGCCTTATTTGTTCAAGGGTACAACCTCCTCATTAAACACAAGAAGGGGTCAGAAAAAGTAGTTGCTGATGCCTTGTCTCGGGTCTAGGATGATGTTTTGTTTGTTTTTCTCAGTCACTAACCCCGGGTTTACTCTTTTTGGGTGGACGTGTTACGTCTTCTGTGTACTGTTTCTGTTGTATGTGCTGTCTCTCCTCTGTTTCTTCCCCAGGTGTGGCGAGTTGCTGCTGATGATGTAGGCGTGGCCATCAATTCCATCATCAATCTCCACAGAGCCAATCCTGAGTGGCTTGCCGCCCTATAAAGACATTCAGTTTGTGTTTGGTTAGGTTCGCTTGTCATTTGTTTGTGAGAGAGAGAGTGTGTGAAATCTTTGTATTAGAATCTGAGTTAGTGTTAGTGTTAGGTTAGTAGGTTAGATTGCTGTTTGTGTAAGAGAGAGGTTTGTGCTTGTGTATGTCTAAAACTTCTCCTTATCCCAGACCTCTATTCAGTAGGGTTAGGTAGACACCCTGGGGTTTACATATACCCTTAGGCAGTGGGGAACCTTCAGGGCCTTTTTTTTTTTTTAATAATACTGATAATTAAGTATTCAATAAAACATTTTTTTTTATTTTTTTATTTCTATCTCATTTAATTTAATACAATACATTTAATACATTTTCTCTCATCTATGTTCTAAAGTTAAGCTTACTGTCAAGTTCATGTCCTGAAAACATGTTATCCAATCAGAATCGTCTGTCTCTATTAAGGCCCGGTTAGCTGGCTCATTCATTGATTAGGACTTCACGAATCCCGGGGAAGGCCAAGCTATGTGTTTTGGTGTGGAGAGTGACGGGCAAATCGACCAATCACGCTTTGATTTCAAGTGGGCGGTAAAAAAACAAAAGATCATAGGCCTTCATGAAGTCCAAATCTCTGCAGAGTGGTGAGAGTGGTTGAGAGACAGAGTTAAATGGTGGAAGATGAGAGTGACGTTGTGGCTAGCTTGATAGCATCGCCTTTTTCAAGGCGGCCTTTCACAGAAAAACTTGAAATAATAAAAAACGGAAGACCAACTCCAGAACTGGAATTAAAAGAAAAGGTAAAGAAAGTGGAAAGGCATTTCAAGACCGAAAATTATCAGCGATATCCATGGATGACAGGCTGTAAGAAAACAACCAGGCTGTACTACTGGAGTTGTTTACTTTTTACAACTGACAAGTCATCCACCTGGGTTAGCGGCAGATTTGTCAGCCTTACAAATCTGACAAAGTCAGCCCACCGACATCAAGATTCTGCGGCACACCTGCAAACAACGGTCAGTTTGAAAACTTTTGGGGACACAAAACTTTTGGGGACATCTTCAGCTAGATGAGCAGCGCCGTAATCATACTACGGCCCACAACAACAAGGTCAGGCAGAACAGAGAGATCCTGAAACGTCTCATCGATGTCGTCACATTTCTTGGAAAGCAAGAGCTGGCATTTCGAGGACATGATGAGAGTAAAGATTCGGAAAACAAGGGGAACTACTTGGAGTTGCTGGAGTTTTTGGCGGGGTATGACAGCCCTCTGCGCTGTCATCTGGATTCGGCCACTGTTTTCATCGGCACCTCCAGCAAAATTCAGAATGACCTGATTCAATCGGTGGCAGATGTAATGACCGAAGCAATGAGGGAGGAGGTGAGGAACACGCCTTTTGTCTCCGTTATGGTAGACAAGACAACTGACATAAGTAACACCGCTCAGATGTCATATGTCCTGCGTTACATCACTGACGGTGGTGTGAAGGAGCTCTTTTTCCAGTTTGGTGATGTCAGTGGTGATAAGCGCGCAGAAGCCATAGCTGGTCAAGTTTTGGAGTTTCTGGAGGACTGTGCCTGCAACAATAAGGTAATTGCCCAGTGTTACGATGGAGCTGCAGTCATGGCCTCTGGACTGAATGGGGTCCAAGCTAAAATAAAGCAAAAAATACCACAAGCTCTCTTCGTTCACTGTTATGCGCACTCTCTGAACCTTGTCATGTCTCAAAGTGCTGCTAAAATCAAAGAGTGCAACATTTTTTTTCTCCCACCTAAGTGGCCTCGCAGCCTTTTTCACAAAGTCAGCCAAACGCACGAAACTCCTGGATGAAATATGCCAGCGAAGACTGCCCAGAGTGACTCCAACACGTTGGAACTTTTCATCACGTTTGGTTTGCACTGTGTATAAGCGGAGAGAAGAACTCTTGGAGTTCTTTGAATTCATTGTTGACAACCATAATGATTTTGATGATGATGCTGTACACAGCGCTGATGGATACACTGCACTGCTGACGGGCTTCGAGTTCTGTTTTCTCCTCGCCACATTCAACTCTGTGTTCGCATACTCTGACGTGCTCTTTGGGGTCTTGCAGAATAAGGAGTATGACATGCAGTTCTGTTTGTCCAGCATCGAGGACTTTTGCAGCACCACAGAGAGAGAAAACGCCAAATTTGACTCCATCTATGAGGACACTGTGCGCAAAGTCTGGGTTCCCAGCGGGCACAGGGCACGGAGAGTTGGAGATGTGTGCGCAGCGTACCAGCAACTGCACAGTGAAATCCTGGACAACATTCTCACTCAGCTGAGGAACAGGTTCAAGGATCATAAAAAACTCATGTTCCTTGCCCTTCTGGACCCTAAGAAGTTTGCCTCATACAGAGAAAACTTCCCCAACTCTGAGTTTCAGAGCCTTGCGGAAAACTACGGGCTGCATTTTGACCTCCCCAGGCTCAAAACTGAACTGACGGTCATCTACAACATGGCAAACTTTGAGGCAAGGAGCCCATCAGACTTGTTGCACTTTCTGACTCTTAAAGAGCTGACTGAGAGCATGCCGCAACTGTATCACCTCACCTGCCTGGTGCTGACCATCCCCGTGTCCACCTCCTCCGTGGAGCGGTCTTTCTCAGCTCTGAAGCGCATCAAGACGCACGCCAGGAACAGTACTGGACAGGATCGCCTGGGAGCTTTGGCACTGATGTCCATAGAGAAAGGACTTCTTTTGGAGCTCAAATCAAAGGACAAACTTTATGACGCTGCCATCGCCCACTTCACAAAGAAAGACCGACGAATGGACTTCGTTTTCATGTAAGGTAGGCCTATGTTATAAGCCACCTTGATTATTATTTCAAGGGATTAAGATTACTGGCCAAGTGGACATTCAGGAATTTGTATTTATTGCGGAGGTTGTCCCCGCGCAAATTGCCTTTAATTCAATATGTAATCAATCAATCAATATATCAAACGTGTCAGAAGTGTGTGGTTGGATTTTTGTTTTTAGAGGGTTTTTATTCCCCCCATGCTCACTTGTCTGTCCCTTTCCCTGTGGAGAATTAAGGAGGTATAGTAGAAACTATAAATTAAAATTGTGACTTAAATTTATTGCGCCATGCGTAATTGCGCATGGAGAGGCATTTGCACTTCATTGCAACTTTAAAATATAGTCTTTGTATTACCAGCTTTGTGTAACTTTTGGCGTATTGTGCTTTTGAAATTGTATTGTAGATTGATGATGCTCATGAATTTATTTGACAATGTGTGAATGATTTGTAATGCGCCGTGATTTCATAGCACTGTCCATGGTGATGAAATGAGCCTCGGTGTCTGTGTCAGCAGCGTCACGGGGTGACATTCTGGATGACCTAATTTTATATTTCCAGATTTTGGCTTTAGAGTATGTTTATTTAATTTCAACTATGTAACCTAAATGGTCTCCAGTTTTCTGAAGTTAATGTTGAGAATGTCTCTTGTTGCGGAGAATGTTATTAACGTTATGGTCTATTTGTTTACATCCTTGTCATCGTTAATTAAAGGATTGCACTTGTTAAACCCTTTCAATTCATCGTACTGTTGCTTTTTTCCGCGATGATTTCTTTTCTCGGCAGTGATGGCCGAGGTGAAGGCCCAGCTGTAATACTCACGGTTCACCACTGCCCTTAGGTAACCCACTGTTACATACACTAGGTTAGACACCAGCAGCTGTCGCCCAGTGGTTTTTGTAGCAGTGAGGTAAGTTGTGTGTTAGGTTAGCTTGTGGCAGGCGGGTTTAGAGGTGTAGGGAAGCTCAGGGTCTTTTTGTATTATTTCTTTGATTTGACAGACCGTTGGCACTACCCTACACCTACCCCTTTCACCTGCTGCCCTCGTTCCCTTGTTTAGCTGTGTTTTGTTATCCATGATATCATTTTTACACATATAAATAGACAATAAAACCCCAGCAGGTGGGTAATGTCTACTTGGTTGTCTGTTTTTTCATTGTTCCACATTCAGCCAGGCCACTCACCCCTTTTTAGTAGGCCCTTATCCGGTGTGCGCGATTTTGAGTGGTTGCGTTCTCCTCCTCACCCACGAGCCATTGGAGGGGGTGTAACAATGGATTTATTAATAATCAATAAATCAGTGGAAACATGTTTAATTCAGTATTTCTTCAATATCTTTTTCAATGTTTGTCACAGGAAATTCAGACCTGATGTTTATTATTCTACAAATAGCTGGCCTACTTGTTCAAGCTTTGTTTTGGTGGAAAAAGTCTTTATTGATTTATTAATAATCAATAAATCAATAGAAACATGTTTATTTCTGTATAACTGCAATATCTGTTTTAATGTTGGTCATACGAACTTCAAACCGGATGTATATTATTCTAAAAATACCTGACCTACTCTTTCAAGCTTTGTTTTTGTGGAAAAAGTCTTTATTGATTTATTAATAATCAATAAATCAATGGAAATAGTAGGCCAGCTATGTATACTAAACATGTTTCTATTGATTTATTGATTATTCATAAATCAATAGAAACATGTTTATTTCTGTATATCTTCCAATATCTTTTTCATTATTGGTCATAGGAACTTCAAACCTGATGTATATTATTCTAAAAATAGCTGGCCTACTTGTTCAAGCTTTGTTTTGGTGGATAATGTCTTTATTGATTTATTAATAATCAATATAACCCATTTAAATGTTTCTATGTTAAATATATTTTTCAGTGATTGTGAAATGAATTTAAAACCTGATGTATATCATTCTAAAAATAGGTGGCCTACTTGTTCAACCTAAGATTTGGTGAAAAAAAAGTCATTAGGGATTTATAAATAATCAATAAATCAGTGGAAACACGTTTACTTTGGTATATCTTCAATAACATTTTCAATAAATGTCATAGGAACTTCAAACCTGATGTATATTATTCTGAAAATAGCTGGCCTACTTGTTCAGCCTTTGATATGGTGAAAAACTCTTTATTGATTTATTAATAATCAATAAATCAATGGAAATAGTAGGCCAGCTATGTTTAGAATAATATACATTTGGTTTGAAGTTCTTATAACAAATATTTAAAAAAGTTATTGAAGAAAAACTGAACTAAATGTCTTTCCATTGATTTATTGATTATTAATAAATCCATAATTACTTTTCTCACCAAAACAACGCTTGAACAAGTAGGCGAGATATTTTCAGAATAATATACATCAGGTTTGACATTCCAATGACAATTATTGAAAAAGATACTGAAGCTATTCCAAAGTAAACGTGTTTCCATTGATTTATTGATTATTAATAAATCCATGATGACTTTGTTCACCAAAAAAAAAAGTAGGCCAGCTATTTTCAGAATAATATACATCAGGTTTCAAGGTCCTTTGACAATTATTGAAACAGATATTGAAGATATACCAAGGTAAATGTGTTTCCATTAATTTATTGATTATTAATACATCCATAATGACTTTTTGCACCAAAACAAAGCTTGAACAAGTAGGCCAGCTGTTTTTAGAAGTTTATACATCAGGTTTGAAGTTCCTATGATAATAATTGAAAAAGATATTGAAGAAATGCCAAATGTTTCCATTGATTTATTTATTAGTGATATATCCATAATGACATTTTTCACCCAAACAAAGCTTGAAACAGTAGGCCACCTATTTTTAGAATAATATACATCAGGTTTTAAGTTCTTATGACAAATATTGAAAAAGATATTGAAGAAATACCGAATGAAGTGTTTCCATTGATTTATTGATTATTAATAAATCCATAATTACTTTTTTCACCAAAATAAAGCTAGAACAAGTAGGCCAGCTATTTTCAGAATAATATACATCAGGTTTGAAGTTCCTTTGACAATCACTGAAAAATATATTTAACATAGAAACATTTAAATGGGTTTTATTGATTATTAATAAATCAATAAAACATTATCCATCAAAACAAAGCTTGAACAAGTAGGCCAGCTATTTTAAGAATAATATACATCAGGTATTGAAGAAATACAGAATGAAACATGCTTCCATTGATTAATTGATTAGTGATAAATCAATAAAGATCTTTTTGACAATATGAAATGTGGTATAGTATTTAGCATGTGGATTGATGTTGATGAGAGTCCATAATGATATTATATTTGTCTTCTGACATTTCAGCAATTACCTGGTTTACTTTTTTACCACGGTCCTTAAATGTGGAAGGGAGCCTGAACAGAGGCACGAATATAAAACTGATTTCACCTCGGTGTCAGAGATGTGACTTTTACACTGAAACGTTTTCTGTACACTTTAGTAGTTTTCCCAAGTCACATGCCCACAAGACTCATCAAAAAAAAAATTCCACAGAATTGCAGGTATCAATCTAAACAGTAATCAGTATATTTAGTAAGAAGCTTTGAAACTTGAAGCACTAATCAGTTAATATTTTAGGGTTTCCAGGGGTGAATGGCTACATAGGTGGCACCCATACTCCTATCACAGCTCCTTCAGTAAATGAAGGAGACTATGTGAATAGGAAGTCTTTCCAAAGCATTAATGTGCAGATAGGCCAATAAAGAATTGTACTTTTTTTGAGAATTCTACATATTTTTTGCATAGAAAATTTCACTTACTACGTAAATATATGTTGCATGTAGCCACTGAAAGGTGTTTAATTTAGGTAGGGGAGGCTAAACAGCATCACAATTTCTTGTACTGATATTATACTTTTCCTGTATGAAGTATATATTTTTATTTCATCTTCAGTTGCTGCCAAGTACGTTTTGTCCCTGTTGGGTTGCACCTGCATAAACAGATGACCTCACTTGGTCCAGGCAAGCAAACTCAGCAGTGAAAACTGCCCAAAAGCAACTATACTTCCTGAGGAGACTCAAGAAGTTTGGCATGTCTGTAAATACTCTCACCAACTTCTACATGTGCACCACTGAGAGCATCCTCTCAGGCTGCATTGCTGCCTAGTGCGGCAGCTGCTCCGATCGCAAGTCCCTCCAGAGGGTGGTGAAGTCATCGGCTGCCATCTCCCCTCCGTGCAAGGCATCTACCATACACAATGCCTTAGGAAAGCACGGACCATCATCAAAGACTACAGCTATCAAATGTATAGTCTATTCACACCACTGCTGCAGTCTGGTTGACACTACCGGAGCATCGGAGCACGTACTTCCAGACTCACAGTTTTTTCCCTCAGGCCATAAGGCTCTTCAACCAGCAACAATGATCTATGATCATACTGATCACACATGAACATTCCAAATGCTCTGATGTCTTTCTATGTACATTTAGTATTGTGGGCCTGTACATTAGAATATTCTTTTGCATGTACCATTCATAGGCATATTACACTCATATTGTATTCATAATATTCAACACTTCCTACTACCTATATTGTTCATATTTCCCATCCTACTCTCTTTACAATTGCTGCTAGTTTACATTTTTATGTATATTATTGGTATATTTTTGCTTTATATATTTCTTAATTCTTACTACGTAGATGTGTGCCATGTCACTGTGTGCATTTGATAGTCTCTGAACTTGATATTACATCCACACACACACACATATTATATAAATGTTTTAGGAGTGGAACACTCGAGATGTGCCTTTGCTTTTTTTTCAATTAATAGTCACGCATTGTCTCTGTCAGCAATTTTCAGCCACGCTAGCGCATGTTCTTTTGCTGCTGCTGCTGCATTGCTTTTTTCTTGAATATATACTCATGTTCTGCATGTGCATTCATTAATGTATAACTCTAATGGGTTAAGTACGGGCCGAGACCTTTTTTTCTTGTTACCATGATGAATCATGTTATCTGCGTTCCATTGATGAGGGCTTTTTATCTCCTCATGCACATGCTTTACTCAGGGTTAACTTAACTCAGAGTTGACTGAACTAATTGTTACCACCTGTTCTGAAACCATCAACTCTGAGTTTGACAGCTCAGAGTCAGTCAACCCAGAGTTGTGGTTTCAACTCAGAGTATGTTAACCCTGCTTTCTGAAATGCCCCCAAATAATTGCAATGAACGATTTAATTGTTTATATTGTAAATTGTATGCCAATTTTATAATGTAAGCCTAATAATATTCTAAGTCTAAAAATACATTTAATGGATTTACCGCAAAGCAATGGTAATTAAATTTTCCTGCGCATTGTAACAAATACGCTCTGCTTTAAATACACTGCTAAAAAAAATTAAGGGAAATTTACTGTACATTGTGTAATTCGTTGAGAACCAAATGACGTAACAACGGTCAATGAAAACCAAAATCACCAAATGATTGAGGGATGGAGTCAACCTCACACTGAAAATCAGTGTACAATTTGAAATCACAGGCTGTTCCAACTTGAGTGAATTTTGTCATGGCAACTCATAACGTGACTCAGTTGTGTGTATGGCCCCACATGCCTGTATGTACTGACAATATGTAGGCATGCTCCTGATGAGATGGCAGATGCTGTCCTGGAGGATCTTCTCCCAGGCCTGGATCAGGGCATCAGTGAGCTGCTGGACAGTCTGTGGCATTACTTGGTGGCGTTGGATGCACCGATACATAACGTCCCAGAGGTTCTCAATTGGATTCAGGTGTGGGGAACGTGAGGGCATCAATGCCTTTTGTCAATGGCATCAATGCCTTTGTCATCAAGGAACTGCCTACACACTCTGGCCACATGAGGCCAGGCATTGTCCTGCACCAGGAGGAACCCAGGGCCCACAGTACCAGCGTAAGGTCTGACGATGGGTCTGAAGATTTCATCCCAGTACCTAACAGCATTCAGGGTACCGTTGGCTAGCACATGGAGGTCTGTGCTACCATCCAAGTATATGTCTCCACAGACCATCACTGACCCACCGCCAAACCGGTCATGCTGGATGATGTTGCAGGCAGCATAACGTTCACCACGGCATCTCAAGACTCTATCACGTCTGTCACATGCTCAGTGTGAACCTGCTCTCATCTGTGAAGAGAATGAGGCCCCAATGGCAGACCAGCCAATTCTGGTGTTCTCTGGCGAATGCCAATCGAGTTGCTCGGTGTTAGGCTGCGAGCACAGGTCCCACTAGAGGACGTCGGGCCCTCATGTCACCCTCATGGCGTCTGTTTCTGACAGTTTGTTCAGAAACATTCACACCAGTGCGTAGCCTGCTGGAGGTAATTTTGTAGGGCTCTGGTAGTGCTCCTCCTGTTCCTCCTTGCACTAAGAAGCAGATACTGGTCCTGCTGCTGGTTTGATGCCCTTCTACAGCCCTGTCCAGCTCTCCTCGTGTAATGGCCCGTCTCCTGGTATATCTCCTCCATGCTCTTGAGACTATACTGGGAGACACAGCATACCTTCTTGCGACGGCACGTATGGATGTGCCATCCTAGAGGAGCTGGACTACCTGTGCAATCTGAATGAGCTGTAGGTACTGCCTCATGCTACCAGTAGTGACAAGGACACTAGCAAAATGCAAAACTAGAGAAGAATCAGTCAGGAAGGATAAGGAGAGAGCATACAGTGAGGCAAAAAAGTATTTGATCCCCTGCTGATTTTGTACGTTTGCCCACTGACAAAGAAATTATCAGTCTATAATTTTAACGGTAGGTTTATTTGAACAGTGAGAGACAGAATAACAACAAAAAAATCCAGAAAAACGCATGTCAAAAATGTTATACATTTATTTGCATTTTAATGAGTGAAATAGGTATTCAACCTCTCTGCAAAACATGACTTAGCAAAACCCTTGTTGGCAATCACAGAGGTCAGACGCTTCTTGTAGTCGGCCACCAAGTTTGCACACATCTGAGGAGGGATTTTGTCCCACTCCTCTTTGCAGATCTTCTCCAAGTCATTAAGGTTTCGAGGCTGACGTTTGACAACTCGAACCTTCAGCTCCCTCCACAGATTTTCTATGGGATTAAGGTCTGGACACTGACTAGGCCACTCCAGGACCTTAATGTGCTTCTTCTTGAGCCACTCCTTTGTTGCCTTGGCCATGTGTTTTGGGTCATTGTCATGCTGGAATACCTATCCACGACCCATTTTCAGTGCCCTGGCTGAGGGAAGGAGGTTCTCACCCAAGACTTGACGGTACATGGCCCCGTCCATCGTCCATTTGATGCAGTGAGGTTGTCCTGTCCCCTTAGCAGAAAAACACCCCCAAAGCATAATGTTTCCACCTCCATGTTTGACGGTGGGGATGGTGTTCTTGGGGTCATAGGCAGCATTCCTCCTCCTCCAAACACGGTTAGTTGAGTTGATGCCAAAGAGCTCGATTTTGGTCTCATCTGACCACAACACTTTCACCCAGTTCTCCTCTGAATCATTCAGATGTTCATTGGCAAACTTCAGATGGGCCTGTACATGTGCTTTCTTGAGCAGGGGGACCTTACAGGCACTGCAAGATTTCAGTCCTTCACGGCGTATTGTGTTACCAATTGTTTTCTTGGTGACTATTGTCCCAGCTGCCTTGATATCATTGACAAGATCCTCCCGTGTAGTTCTGGGCTGATTCCTCACCGTTCTCATGATCATTGCAACTCCACGAGGTGAGATCTTGCATGGAGCCCCAGACCGAGGGAGATTGACAGTTCTTTTGTGTTTCTTCCATTTGTGAATAATCGCACCAACTGTTGTCACCTTCTCACCAAGCTGCTTGGCAATGGTCTTGTAGACCATTCCAGCCTTGTGTAGGTCTACAATCATGTCCCTGACATCCTTGGACAGCTCTTTGGTCTTGCCCATGGTGGAGTGTTTGGAATCTGATTGATTGATTGCTTCTGTGGACAGGTGTCTTTTATACAGGTAACAAGCTGAGATTAGGAGCACTCCCTTTAAGAGTGTGCTTCTAATCTCAGCTCGTTACCTGTATGAAAGACACCTGGGAGCCAGAAATCTTTCTGATTGAGAGGGGATGAAATATGTATTTCACTCATTAAAATGCAAATCAATTTATAACATTTTTGACATGCGTTTTTCTGGATTTTTTTTGTTGTTATTCTGTTTCTCACTGTTCAAATAAACCTACCATTAAAATTATAGACTGATCATTTCTCTGCCAGTGGGCAAACGTACAAAATCAGCAGGGGATCAAATACTTTTTTCCCTCACTGTATGTCTGTGGCCACCACCTGCAAAGCCATTCCCTTTTTGGGGGTTGTCTTGCTGTTGCTTCTCCAGTGCACCTGTTTTCATTTTCAAACCTTATGACAGCACTTATGGATGTGCCATCCTGGAGGAGCTGGACTGCCTCTGCAACCTGAATGGGCTGCAGGTACTGCCTCATGCTACCAGTTGTGACAAGTAGGGATAGGACGAGTGAACGCGAAGCTCCGAAGCACGTTCAGTTTTTCGAGCTCTACTGTTTCGATGCAGTGTACCAGAAGCTTGTTTCAAAGTACAACGCCATGTGCCCAATGACGTTTGAAGCTTTGGACGTCACAAAATCACCAAGTTAAAACCGGGCCCAACAGCTGTCGTTTTCGGAAAGGCTGTTTTGAAACAGCGTGCATAAAAGGTTAATGAAATTTGGTCACATTAAGGGTTGTCAGTAGGAGTTTGAGACACACATGCGAATGGAACTTAGAGAGAATTATTTGAAAGAGCAAGTTAGTCAAGACAGGAGAGTCATAAAAAAGAGCTAGCTGTTTGATAGTATTCATAGAACAGTAATTTGAGAGTCATACAAGAGACTACTTTAGTGCTGGTTAGCTTTTATTTGAGAGTCATACAAAATAGTAGGTAATTTGAGAAGTAGACAAAATAATTATTAAGAGTGTTGCTAGGTTCTTGGAAAGGGTAATAGGGTTGTGTAGTAGAGAGCAATGGAGAATATCACAGTGTTCATTTCGTCAACACAAATATTGACGAAAATACTCTTTAAATACCTATTTTTCAGTGGCAGTTGATGAGACGATAACTGACTGAATAAAAACACAAATATTTCTATCTATGCATTTTATGTGCATTATCTAATTAGGAAATATGGATGAAAATGATAAAAGTCGACGTACAAAAATAGTAAAAATATTTTACCCTCTTTCAGATTGGAAACCTATGATTTTGGAATCAAAATATTGTGCAAAAGATCTATGTCATAAAAATAATTGCGATCTGGCTCAAATAATCACGATCAGGCAATTATGTAATAATTGCGAGAGCCCTACTTGCAGGGTCCCTGTACGTGAGTATAATTCCTTGTCCCATCAAAACAACACAAATAGGAACAAGAAAAATGTTTGTCAATCCATTATTCTGTTTTTATAGATTTTGACTTGTTATTGTGTTATCTCAATTTGCCGGACCAGGTAAGCGGAGCTGGCCAAGAACAGCGAATGTCTCTTACTGAGTGAGTGAGTGAGTGAGTGAGTGACAGACTGACTGACTGTCTGACTGCCCTTTTGTTAAATAGCGTATTGGTAGTTTAGTTAGATTTTAGTAAGCCTATTACTTGCTAATAAGCTGTTAAAACGGCCAGTGGCAAATGTCATACCGTTATAGATGCTATTTGTGGCGGAGGTAAACTTAATAAGAAACGTTGGTCAGTTTAACACAATGCTTAATGGTGTCTAGCAAAATATTCAAACTTGGCGTGACGTTAATACGTGACAAAATTATCTAGAGTCGAGATGCTATAACGACACTGTATTGGTCATCTCCCATGTGTGAGGCTATGTCTTTAACCACTACTCCACAATACCTGGACCGGAGACCCAGGTTCGAATTAATTCAGGGCAACAACATTCATCCTTTTTAATCGCGGGCCGAGCTAGGCAAATATCAAGTCCAAACGACTTGATATTTCGATTTTTCTCATGTGGGTGGAGCTTATAGAGGACCAAACCTGCCAAAATGAGAAATAAATTAATAAATAAATGTATCAATGAATATATTTATGCATAAAAATATAATAATAAATGTATTAATCAAATATTATTTCCCAATTTATTTAATTCCTTGATCATTCATTTCTGTTTTTATTTTTAAAAATTATTCATTTCCATTATGATATATTTCTGTATATATTTATTTCTGTATTTATTTATTTAAATATTATTTTAATTCTGTATTTATTTATTTCCATATTTTTTTATTTCTGTATTTATTTATTACCATATTCTTTTATTTCTGTATTTATTTATTTCCGTGTTCTTTTATTCCTGCGTGTATTTATTTCTGTATTTCCTTGTCCTTAAGCTAATGAAGGGGCGAGACTAACAGTCAGACGTAGCAATCAAGCCCAGAGCAGCAGATAGAATCTGACTGTGAAGACGGTGAGTGCTGTTTTACAGTAGATCCTTGGCGCATCCCCATGATGCCAATCACTATTCCTCGCACATGCATCGTTTAAGCATAGGTGACATGATTAAGGTATCGAAAAACCGAGAGGAGTTTTCGGAAAAACACAATATCATTTTCGCGAAGTCAATAGGCTACGAGAACGGCACGTCTTTGCGGGTCTGTCCCAGGAGTCCTTGCATAGAAATTGGTTCATTTCAGTGCCAGTGTATAGGACCAGACTTGTAATTTAAGCGATCGCATTCTACCAAACTCATTTCGGTTTGGACCTATGCACTGGTGTTGAAATCAAGACGTTATTCCCATGAGATCTCTGCAATGATCTGCAATGTAAGACAAAAGTTAGCTACCGCTCACGCGTGCTTCCTTGCTACTACGGGTAAACGCTGCCTTGTGTACAGTAGGCTACTCTTGAGTCAGTCCGCTTGGTATTATAGCCAGCAAGTTAATAATGCAATTATTTATATCTTTTAATCGGGATGGAGGGGTTATGTAGGTTGTTTTAAATGTGTTTGTGTTGTGTTGTTGAGATAGAGTCAGACTGTGAAGACGCTGATTGCTCTTTTAGATCCTTGGCGCGTCCCCGTGTTGCCAATCACTATTCCTTGTTTAAGCACAAGCATCGTTTAAGTATAGCTGACATTAAGGTATCGAAAAATGGAGAGGAGTTTTCGGAAAAAGACGTCATTTTCGCGAAGTGAATACCCAGATAAAAAGTATCTGTGCCAGATCCGTGCCGGATGTATTGCAACATCTGTTCCGGATGCGTGTAATGGACCCGGCCCAGGGTCCAGATGCACAACGGGCCAATGCCGATACGGATCTGGAATCCGGATCTAAAACAAACTTGGGCCAGCATAGGCCCAGCTCAGACCCAAATCTACTACATTTAATTTTACCTCTGGGTTGGATCTGTGCTAGATCGGTTTCAGTTCCGGTTTTGACTCGCTACTAATGGTGTTCTAAGTTTTTTTTAAATATGCTAAACAATTACAAATTAAATAGGATTTGAACTATTTTACATTTCTACCATGACCATAAGGTTATCTTTCCATAACTCATCATAACTGATATTTTAATACCTGTGAAACAATTTTAAATAATAATGCAGTTTTCAGTATAGTAAAGCAATGTCATTTTCAGTAATTAAATATAAAAGCATGAAAAAGAATTTAAGTATCTATAACAAAAATTTACATAGTATTGTACAATTGAAGTATGTCTCAAAACCAATTAGTGTATTGAATGCAACAGTTTATTATAGAAAAGTAGGAATTAATATCAAAATGTAAATTTATGACTACAATGAAACATCAAAATCAAAAACATTTCAGTTCTGAATCAATTAGTACAGTGTTTCTTAACCCAAAAAAATAAATAAGGATTTATCAAATGGTGGCATTCAACATTAATAAACACATTCATACAATTTGAGCTAAAAAAATAATAAATCAGAGTGGGGGCACACACCCATTCCTACCCAGGACCAATACATCCAGACACATCCTGCCAACTCATTTACATTTTCATTGTTAGACAACAATTTAAATGTTTGAAATTTCAAATTTAATAGATTACTATTTTTCCATCACAACATTGTATTGGCAATACTGAATAAATGAAACCTTAAAAACTTAAAGTTATGAAAAACATGGGATATTACTAGAAATTAACAAACACAACATTGTGCCACAACATGAGGAGCGTAAAATTGAGGTTGGAGAACGATGTCCAACTAAGACCACACAATTCCAGGAGCAATCAGAAAGAGGATGACGTAAATACTCCTCAACATTAGTGTTACTGTCTGCAGCCTTGGAATGTTCTGTGGTCAGATGCAAGACTAAACTGATGGCATACTGCATGCATTTTGTGATAAATCAATCAAATGGACTTTATAAAGCCCTTTTTACATCAGCAGTTGTAACGAAGTGCTTATAGTAAACACCCAGCCTGAAACCCCAAAGAGCAAGCAACAACAGGGTTGATGCATAGTGGCTAGGAAAAACTCCATAAAAGGGACGAAATTTAGGAAGAAACCTAGAGAGGAACCAGGCTCTGAGGGGTAGCCAGTTCTCTTCTGGCTGTGCCAGGGGAACATTTTAAGAGTACAAATTGTAATAATTAATAAATGCATGTGGGCTTTGTCCAGAGTCTATAAAACATAATCCAAGTCCGCTGCATGACCAGATGGACAAAGACAGGGACAATCAGGATTGGTTGGCGGAGGGGCAGCTGAAATCGTCAGGTGTCGTCAGCTACTTGAACTGCAACCAAACCAGCAGGACTTTGGACAGGGACAGCTACGAGTCTTTTGGGCCAGGCAGTCCTGAGGTGTGGCCCAAGGGCTCCTGTCCTCCAAAGTTAACACCGAGCAGACCACAAGGAAATTTTAGAGAGAATTACTTACATTCACAAAGGATTTACAAAGGAGAACTGACCCTAGTCCCCCGGCACAATGATATAGGTGTAAAACCTTGGGACTGAGAAAGGGGTGATATTTTTTTAAGCAATGTGGTGAAAAAGTTAAACTCACCTCATCTAGTTAGATTTGGAGAAAAAAATGGCAGGGTTGGTGACCACTCTGAGATGCTGAAAACTAAGAGAGAAAGGAAAAAATATAATGTGATTAGACCTAGGCACAAAACTAATAGAAAACATGTCAAGGAATGTGCAGCGGTAACTTTACACACCAGTCATATGGTGTGTGGATGCTACTGTATGTGCACATTTGACTGAGACACATTAGACTGTTACATTGGCTAAGTTAGTAAGTACCCTTGGCTGATCTTTTAGCAGGAAAACTGACCAACCAGAATCTTGGCCAACCAGTTTATGTTTAACATTAATTACTAGTACAAATCAATCAGCTACTATAACGAACATGATACTAACTTTAACAGCATACCTAGAAGAGCTACTGTAGCTAAACATAGTTTGCTAAATTACCTAGCTTTTTGATACTATCCATTAGCCCTATAATAGTCATCATCCCGGCATAGAAAACTAGCTAGTGTGGGGCAATAGCATTAAGATAACATGCAAGCCTGCTAGAGGCTAAGTAGAACTAAGAAACATTGTACCTGCATTAGAGGAGGGGGTGACAGGATCCTTATCTCACTAGAATAGCTGGGAGCAAGAACAGACCCCTTTGGAATTCGGTAATAAACTGGCAGAATGCCAAATAAGGGAAAAGACACTAAAGCTAGAAGTCGATTGGTTGGAATAACAACAGGGAAACCCGAAGACGGCAGCTGCCATGAAAGATGTGTTAAACAACATATATCTCATTTATATATGGTAGGAACCGCGCCCTGAACCATAAAATTTAGGGTAGGGGGCTCATGCTATAAGAACTGTGTGTGCTGTG
>JACXGI010009163.1:0-31191 GCA_016801175.1 Esox masquinongy
TTCTAATTTTCGGAGATACTGAATTTGGGATTTTCATTAGTTGTCAGTTTTAATCATCACAATTAAATGAAATAAACATTTGAAATATATCAGTCTGTGTGTAATGAATGAATATAATATCCAAGTTTCACTTTTTGAATGGAATTACTGAAATAAATCAACTTTTTGATGATATTCTAATTATATGACCAGCACCTGTCTGTGTGTGTGTGTGTGTGTGTGTGTGTGTGTGTGTGTGAGTGTGTGTGTGTGTGTGTAAGATGTGAAAACTCTCAACTGTCAACCAACATTATGGAGGACCAAACCTGCCAAAATTAGAAATAAATGAATAAATAAATGTATCAATAAATATATTTATGCATAAAACTATAATAAATGTATTAATCAAATATTATTTCCCGATGTATTTAATTCCTTGATCATTCATTTCTGTTTTTATTCATTTTTTTAAATTCATTTCCATTATCATATATTTCTGTATATATTTATTTCTGTATTTATTTATTTAAATATTCTTTTACATCTGTATTTATTTATTTCCATATTCTTTTATTTCTGTATTTATTTATTTCTGTGTTCTTTTATTTCTGTGTCTATTTATACTCCTGGAGTGGCCTAGCCAGTCTCCAGACCTTAATCCCATAGAAAATCTGTGGAGGGAGCTGAAGGTTTGGGTTGCCAAACGTCAGCCTCGAAACCTTAATGACTTGGAGAAGATCTGCAAAGAGGAGTGGGACAAAATCCCTCCTGAGATGTGTGCAAACCTGCTGGCCAACTACAAGAAACGTCTGACCTCTGTGATTGCCAACAAGGGTTTTGCCACCAAGTAAAGTTTTGCAGAGGGGTCGAATACTTATTTCACTCATTAAAATGCAAATCAATTTATAAAATTTTTGACATGCATTTTTATGGATTTTTTTGTTGTTATTCTGTCTCTCACTGTTCAAATAAACCTACCATTAAATTATAGACTGATCATTTCTTTGTCAGTGGGCAAACGTACAAAATCAGCAGGGGATCAAATAATTTTTTCCCTCACTGTACCAAGCTTTCTAACGATTAGTGCTTTCTCACTACTACCGGTAAATGCTACCTTGTGTACATTAGGCTACTCTTGATAGAGTCCGAGTGGTATTACAGCCAGCAGTTAATAATCCAATCATGTATACCTTTTAATTGGGATGGAGGGGGTATGTAGGTTGTTTTAAATGTGTTGGTGTTGAGTTGTTGAGATTGCTCTTTTAGATCCTTGGCACGTCCCCATGTTGCCAATCACTATTCCTTGTTTTAGCACATGCATCATTTGAGCATAGCTGACATTAAAGTATCGAAAAACCGAGAGGAGTTTTCGGAAAAAGACGTCATTTTCGCGAACTGAATAGGCTACTAAATTAAATCTTTTGAATGAACTCCATCAATTTTCTTTTAAATTGACAAGCTTTGAATGTATAGTGGCAAATCAAAAGTAAACTAAATCTGGATAACATGGTCTGTTTGAAAAACAGTGAAAAGGTATAAGAATAGAATTATCCCCCTGCAGTATAAAATATGACATTACTGTGCAACGTTCTGTTAGAATTAAGTGTATACACTTAACAACTCAACTGCAACACATTCAAAATACACTAAATAACCTCCATCCCGATTAAAAGGTATAAATAAGTGCATTATTAACTTGGTGGCCAGTGGTGTCGTTAGGCCTGTGTGTCCGGGGCTATAGCCACAGATCTTTTATGAATAGCCCCCGATCTCAAATTGACCAAAAAATAATAATAATAAAAAAATAGCCCCTGATCAATCATCTATAATTCCAATCACGCATTATGACAATGTAGACGTGCAGGCCGTTAGCGTGTACATCGGAATTTTCCACATGTACATTCAAAACCCTGTCTGTCCCGGGCAGGGCAGGGGGAGGTGGGCTAAGCCCCGAATGTATTGTGATCCTAACGACGCCTCTGTTGCTGGCTATAATACCACTCAGACTGACTCAAGAGTAGCCTACTGTACAAGGCAGCGTTTACCCGTAGTAGCGAGGAAGCAAGCTTGAGCTGTAGCTAACTTTTGTCATACATTTCAGGGATCTGATGGGGATAACGTCTTGTTTTCAACACCAGTGCATAGGTCCAAACCGAAAGGAGTTTGGTAGAATGCGATCGCTTAAATTACGAGTCTGGTCCTACACTGGCACTGAAATGAACCAATTTCAATGCAAGGACTCCTGGGACAGACCCGCAAAGACGCACCGTTCTCGTAGCCTATTCACTTCGCGAAAATGATAGTGTTTTTCCGAAAACTCCTCTCGGTTTTTCAATGCCTTAATCATGTCACCTATGCTTAAACGATGCATGTGCGAGGAATAGTGATTGTCAACATGGGGATGCGCCAAGGATCTACTTTAAAACAGCACTCACCGTCTTCACAGTCAGATTCTATCTGCTGCTCTGGGCTTGATTGCTACATCTGACTGTTAGTCCCGCCCCCTCATTAGTTTAAGGACAAGGAAATACAGAAATAAATACACGCAAATAAATAAATACAGAAATAAAATAATATGGAAATAAAAAATACAGAAATAAAAGAACAATTAAATAAATTCAGAAATAAATATATACAGAAATATATGATAATGGAAATGAATTTTAAAAATGAATAAAAACAAATGAATGATCAAGGAATTAAATAAATTGGGAAATAATATTTGATTAATACATTTATTATATTTTTATGCATAAATATATTTATTGATTCATTAATTTCTAATTTTGTCAGGTTTGGTCCTCTATACAACATAGGCTCCTTATATTTTTAATTTATTTCCCTTTTTTTCCTTCTTTATACAGAGTAATCTAACTGAAATGTTGGTCTCTTTTACAGTTAAGCCCTGTACAAATGAGTTGTAAAAAATAAATACACAATAAATATCCATTAAATATACAAAACAACAGTTTTTAAAGAGTCACGTTAATAAACAAAACTACAATTGACCATAAAAATATCAAATTGTCAAATATTTAATGGTATCAGATCTTCTAACAGGCTATTCTGCCTGACAATCCACAAGTGTGAGGTATAGTAGTCAAAAAAGTGTATTTGTAGGATGGAACACATTCAAGTACAGAACAATCTAAGGGAGTAATTTTAAATTCATCCAAACCAAATTTCTTGGACCTAGAAAATAAGGTATATTTATATTCTTATTTAGCACCAACTTTTTTCCATAAGAGAATTTTTGCAGTAATTGGAACTCAGACTGTAAGTGTGCACATGTTTGTGCAAGAGAGGTAGCAGCAGCTATGCTAATCATCTTATTTCTTTTGGAGGCTATTTGACTGAGTTCATTGGATAGCCTTTGGAAGGCTATACATTGAAAACTTGTCATTATAGCAGAAGCATAATTGTTATTAGGAGATGGCATGTTGTTATTATTATTTTCATTGTCATGTGTTGCAGGGGGTTGCTGCTCAGTCAACCTCCCCACTCTGTGACCCAGCAAAAACCATACCCACCCAAACACCGCTTAGTACTGCCTCTTAGGGACCTTGTTGCACTACCCTCTTTGTACTACTGAGAGTTGCTTTGCAAAGTCTGATAAGGATATTTTCAGTTATTACATGCATGTCTGCCTCATTGCTGCTATCCCTGCATTTCAACTGCACATGCTACCTTGCACCTTCAACTTGCCTTCATTGCACATTTAGAACTGCCATTTGAACTTGCATTTGCCTTCCTTGCACTTTTATACATCCCACCTATAACATACTTTGGTCTCATTTGTTTCACTTGTAAATATTTTGCATTCTTCTATTTGCACTTCTAGTTAGATGCTAACTGCATTTCATTGTACTTGTACTTGCTCAATGACAATAAAGTTGACTCTAATCTATTCTAGTAAATACTGGTGAAATAAAATAAAATTACTGCCACCCTAACATAGCTCTGTGGTAGGTCTACAACAGCTACAAACAACTGGCTTTTCTTCCTATAGACGATTTAAAAAAATTGATAAAAAACAATGATAAAAGGCATAACTATACTATGCAATTAAACAGGGCATACTCCCAGTAATTATGTTAATCTCACTTTTCAAGTTATTCCTCCTGAGAAAATATAGCATAAAATCAATTGCAAATAGCTTCTTGTTGCTAAACATGTTTATATTATCATCATCATCTTGGAAAAAAATGTCCATTCGCTTGATTAATGTGTGTAGAGGCAGAGGCCTGTTGTAGAGGGGCGCTGTAGACTGTAGACAGCTGAGGTCAGTTTCAAGTCATGATAGTCAATAATGTGCATAATCTTGACAACTGTATAGTGAATGCAAATTGGAGCAGCAACGGCTATTAAGTGGATAAAAGTATGGTGAAAGAGCTAGGTTTAAATTTAGCAAACTGCCGGGGACAGTTTTTATGACAATGCAAGCAATATGTCGGGTAGAGATGGGCAAAATCACAGATTTTTTTTCGATCCAATATCTAGTAATACAAAGGCTAGTATCCTGATACCAATACTGATACTTTTAAGTCTTGTGTGCATATTTGCCGGTTGCAATGAAATAAATGAACACCGTGAAATAGCCTCTGTTGACATTGAAATCCAAATGTCTGATGTTAGAACAACACTGTGCACACTGTAAAGTTGTCCTTACTATTTCTTGACAGTCTTTATACTGGTCTGCTTTTGTACCCTCCAACAGGCGTTGGTGAGTTGGGATTTTATAGCACTGATCAAGGGACTTCACAAATGCATTAAAACCTCTGTCTTCAACAATCGAGATTGGCTGGACGTCCATCCCAGTCATCTCTCCCGGTCATCTAACTCACATACAACCTTGAATGGTTAGACTAAGTAGCAACATGAAATAATTTTATTTGTGAAGAGTTTAATTAAAAAATGCAGACCTGTCCGGCTTCTACATAGTCGGGAATATTAACCTTAGTCGGTTTGTCAGAGTATTAGTTTACATGTAAATGCACTCACTGTAATATTCTGCACTGTAATATTTTGCAAAAAATAATGAGTATTTCCTGCTTTCTATTGAAATTATTAAAAGAAACTACTATTATCAATAGATAATGCCCGCCTCTGAAAGTCTGCTGCAGACAACTCTGCTGCCTTGCTATGTCATCCGAAGTAGGGGTATTTGCCTGCCTTCTCTCCCCCTCTGATAGTATGATGAAGTACAGTAGAGGCTATTTTATTGCGGCCTGCAGTGATATCGTTGGCAATTATTGTGACCTGCAGCAGTCTTTGTGTATTTGCTCCTGCCTCCACACACCGCTGGCACAAACTACGTATTTGGAGATTCAAGAATTGGTCTGAGACTCAAGTCGCTGTACACGACACGCTGGAGCTAAGTTTCAGACTCCTCTAAAGCACTATGGCAAAACTACCAAAAGTTGAAAGACAAGTTTGAGATGACGCAGAAAAAAAGGGAAACGCTTGAAAGTGGCTGCGCTCTGTGCGCAATTGGAGACGTTGGATATGGGATTTGTGGCCATATTACAGTATCAATGTTTCAAACAACTAGCAATATTCTGCAGCGAAGTGATATAGACCTTAATACTGCAGTTAGGGCACTCGAATCATTACGTGATTTTGTGGCAGCGCAGAGACCTTTTTGACAGAGTTGTGCAGAATCCGAGTCCAATACGTCAGTGATTGAGAAGGCCAACGTTTTGATATCTGCATTCTTAATGTTGTCAGAGTTTTGTTGTTTATTTTGTCCACACGTCCTTGTTGTGGATGCCATTGGCCTAACCTCTCTAATGACTAAAAAGACACCTCGCAGCCTTGGCTTTAGACTACATATAGACCTATATGTATCATATGGATAAAAGATGTGATTTCTGCCTTTAGAGATTGCGTAGGCCTACAGTAGGTTTGACTGAACTTGACACATTTTAATAGGAAATTTACTGAAATTACATGTTTTTAGATCAGTGCTGGTTAAGTAATGAATATGTAGTACTGTGTCCAAGAAAAAGTGTTCTGTGTACTGTACTTACTATATCAGCATCCACACTACTGCGTGAATCCTGTTCATCTATCGCCAAAGTAAAGCTAGCTGTCAGTGGAATTACGCTGCAGATAAAACTGATTTGACGTCAAACGATAGTTTTGACATTTTCTTCATTGAAAACAACATGTCAAATGTAGGGTACTAATAATTAAATAATCTACGTCGTTCCATAGATTTATCATTATTTTGTATTAGGCTGCTATATGAATGTGTGGGGTTACTGGGTTGCGTGGAGAGGCTGGACCAAAAGTAACCACGTAACAGTCTATGCTATCTTGCCAGCTAGCCTAGCATTAAGCTATCAGCTAAGCTATCTACTAACATGAATTACAACATGGGTTTCTGATTTTAGTGCTAATAATTGCTTATGTTTAGCAGGCGTATGTTTATCAATGTAGGTCTTGGTAAACCAATTTAATATTTTATGGCTGCCCATAGAACGCTTCTAGCTAGAGCTGAACATTTTAGTAGGCTATAGCTTACAATGTGTCTGAAAAGATTTGTGTATATTTTTATAGAAATATGTAAGGTCATCTAATGGTCATCATAATTTATATTTTACCAATTTACTATTATACATGATTGATTTGCATCAAAAGCTGAGCAGTTTACTTTGTAACAAAAAACGATAACCATATTTTATTTAGCTTTTCCCGGGGTTACCCCACTTCCTTGTGTCCCCCAAATATGCAAATATGACACAAATGCAGGTTGGCATGTATTAACCATGCACATTGCAGTACCAAGACCCAACCATAGGGGGCCCAAAACACCCCTTCTTGGTTCCCCCGCTATACATGTAAAACAACAGACGGAGATTTATTAAATATGCACACTGCAATACCAAGACCCGGCTACAGGGGGCAAATCCGAATACACTCCCTCACACTCCAAGACTGGTAAAACCACCTCCTGGGGACTGAAGTGAGGAACTGAGAAATTTGCACAGGCTATATTAGCATGCTATTTTCTATCAGTTCGAATGGTCCTCCTTATGGGGACATGGATTTTGTCCCCAGTTGGATCCACACCACACTACAGGAGGGCTTCAGTGTTTAAAGATAAGGTGGGGTAAATTGAAGTTACCTGAGGGCAGAGTGATTTTTGGTGCTAGTAACCGTCACCTCCGACCCAGCCTGCATCCATAGACCCCTCAGACAACACTGGTCATCTTGGCATTCAAAAAGGAGAGCACACAGATTCTCCTGACCTGGCTGATAAAGTGGCTAGAATGGAGATAACTAGAGCCGTGTCATCGTAACCTGCATTTGTGAAAGCCCGCCCTTTGGGTAAAACCTATGTATTGTTGACATAAGACTTTAAGGTTTATTTTGTAAGCTTTTGACGCATCTCTCTATTTGTAAATAAACTGCTAATTATGCCAAGAGAATTTTGTCTCTGTACTTACTCCTACAAGAGTTCCTATCGAAGGAATTACCATCACATTATTCTATATAGTTTGATGACGACCCGGTAAATGAGCTGATGCTCTGGCTGGATGGTGATGCTGCAGAGGAATTTGTATGCTAATAGGGCTGATTCGTATGCTAATGACGACAAATTCGGCTCTGGCTGTTAATGTTCGTCTGAAAGGCTTGGCGGTTCTAGTGTTAACAACTTGCATTAGTGCTGTGGTGGAAGGGAAGCCTAAAGATTTAGCAACCTTTTGTTTGTAAAGAAGTAGTGTGTTATTAGATCAACACTGATTCTTCCATTTTGGACCAGTGTTTTGTAAAGTTTGTGGTAGACCGTTGTAATGGTGGTTTCTGGTCAGATGCTGTAGTTCCACCATATTTTCTATCAGCCTTTGGGATGTTGTTTATCACCTCCATTTCAACTTCAATGCAGAAAATATTTTTTTCCTTAGTTCACACAAGGATGGTTTGAGTATGATAGGAAATACAACAGGAACAGAGATAGTGGCATTTGTTGTTCAATAAAAATGACAGACTATGGCTCTTATCTGGGGTGATCACATATTTGACTAGATGGCCCAGCAAAATGTATATATGGCATAAGCATGACAACATTCCTCTCTCACACATCAATATGAAGAATAGGAGGCTTTTGTTGACTTGAATGTATTTTTAAAATGTAGTGGACCTAAGAGAAGGGAATGGGAACTTTGAGGTGAAGATGGAAGGACAGATAAATGTACTTTTTTCCTATTTCCTGTCATCACCCTCCTTAATATGCTGCTCATGAAAATAAAATGAGAAAAAGAGAGGCAATTTTACTGCCAGCCTCGGGGCCCAATAATTTGATTTGTGACCCTTCTGCATTCTCACATACAGAGACGTTCCTGCTCAGTGCTTCAAGGTTAAAGAAGGGAGTGCTGTTTGATATATGCAGGCTCTACAAATGCTGTGCTTCACTGGGTAAAACTATTTCTCTCTGTCTAGATGAATCTGTATCTAAGTACTGTTAAAGCATCAGGCATTCTAAATGAGTCTTCTTCCAATTTCTGATTGGAGGGTTGACCATAGAAACATAATAACTGTCTCTATGAATACAAAGAACACAGGTTTACAATCTGTCAAACAATGTTCTTTATTCCAGTGAAGATACAGATTAGCTAGGTCAGAGTTCTTGCAAAATATCTTACAGGTAATAGATCTAGCTTAGGCTAACTTGTCACAAGCTATAACTTGAGGGATCATTTGCTTAAATTAGTATCTAAACTGAATAAATGTCCTGTTCTGATTAAAATTAAGAGGCATTCAGCCATGTAGTTGTATACATTATTGTTTGGTTATCTTGTTAATGCTAATGTTGGCATAAGTAGACATGCCTACTAGATTTGTGCAAAGTGGGTTTTAACTGTTATTTTAGAATCCCCTGGGAATGTATTCCTTATACTTTCTGAAAGAAAAATCTAAGTTGCACACAGTGCAGGGAGAGACAGACATCTGTACAGTGCTACAGCAGCACTGAGGTATAAAAAGTATGAAATAGGGTCCGATCTCGTCATGCTCGCATCCGTAATCAGATGTTTGTCACAGTTGATCCTTGTAATTGGAAGTGTGCTTTAAATTAGTTTTGAATGCTGGTAAAGCCAATACATTAACTCTTCGTAATTTCACCATCACTCTGAGCGCTTAGCGGTGAGATTCTGATGTCCCCTCATTCACTCATTGTTTATAGTTAACAAAACAATCCTGACAGCTCAAATGGCAAATTAACATCACCTGTTTTTTATGTCCCTATGTTACCAAAACATGCTGTCAGTTCACTCGTTCCATGAATGGCTCTTTCACTTTTAACACCTAGACTATGCCAAACATTTATATGATCTGCATTTACTTTTACATTGATGATTTTTTGTCCATTCGTTCAGAAATTAGTAATTTTTTAATTTAAGCATTGGTTAAGCTTACATAGCTACACAGACACTTCTTCAGCCCATTCAGCCCATCAAGTACACAAAAATTATGGCAAAGTAAGATATTTCTGACTAACTACTGTTTATTTTATCATATAATGTTTGGACTGGAGCGAAAGTTCAACCCCAAGAAGAGTGTATCTGGGGAGTTAATATAACTAGCTTAATGGCTAATAATGACCAGGGTTTTCCTGCATTCAAAATTTAAAGAAAAGCCGCCTTCCTGAAATCTTGCACCACCTCTGTGTGTGGGAATAGTCAAAAATGATTTTGCGCTCATACATAAAATACCAGTGTAATACTGCACCAAATGTCACGGTGCGCTGCTCATAGGCGGCGCTATATCAAAATTGGCAACAAGAAGATGAATCCAAGCGCCGAAGAAGAACGAACCGCAATTGAGAGGAGGCAAGTTTTTATACCGGGCCAGACTGGTTCTGACTTTGCAGAGGTGAGTAACGTCGAGCAAACAAATGGATCTAGTTTTCTTTTTTCACCCAAGCATGTTAAAATATTTCAACAATACTTTATAAAGCCTAAACTGTGTCATATCCTTCTAACATTTTTTCAATTTTCCAGATGACTTCTAATAGAATTACAGATTTTTTTAAAAAGAGAGCTTGCGGGACAGATGAAGAGGAAAGGTGAACAGATGATCAGATTAGTATATGTACTGTCCCAAAAAACATTATTCATGCAATATACGGTGCACACAAAATACAGTTAACATATTTAATTCACTAACAAATAAATACATCTCAGGTGTGAAAGTGAAGACGCTGGATCAGCACAAGCAGCAGAGCCCAGTACAGCTGAAGGGAGTCGAGAGATGTAGATAAACGATGTAGTGTCATGGCAACAATGGTTAAAAAAAACAACACAATAAGGCTGTTATATATACAGCTCTGTTGCGTTTTTTATGCAAATCAAATTAACAAGAACATAGTATAAAAAGAAAAATATACAACAATAATATTTACTGGGATTAAATATAAAGCTGATGAGTACCACGATTTTAATATAAATAAAAGGGAAAAACAAAACCGAGTGCCGTGCACTACATATAAGAAATGGACTGAACACAGAAACATGGAACGCCATAGTAACAACATACAACACAATGACCGACAAGGACGGGGAGAAAATGCCTGAAATAAATATATGGACTAACAAGGTGAACAGAAATAGGTGGGGGCTAAATACAGGTGAAAGGAATAAACCGATAAACTGAAACGGGAACAGGAAAGACAAACATGACAAACCAAGGACACACAGAAAACACGGAGCGGAACGGTCCCGTCCGGCTGGAACCGTCACAATGAGTGATTTCATATTTTGTATGTGAATCCTAGATCCTCTAATAAACATAGAGCCAGTGGTTTTGACACTCAATGGCTAAATCTTTTCGGGTGGCTCAGTCTTTATGACGAGGGAATGACATGCTTTGTATGCCAGAAGCATTGTGGAGCCAATGTGCTAGGAGGCTTAGTGAAACAGCCAAGCAGAAACTACAGGCTGGATGCACTTAAAGCCCATGAAATATCTACTACTCATTGACAGGCAGAGGAGAAAGAAAATAACATAAAAGAGGGTAAAAACCTAAGTTTGAAAAAAAATGAGATTAAATATGTAACGTGAGTATGTAAATAATAAATATATTGCTTGTATATTTTGGTTATTATTAGGGAGGAATTTGCAGTGTGCATTAGCTGCTCAAGTGGACATGGACCACAGAACTCTTGAAGGCTGCTTTAAGATCGTTTAGAATGCCTCAAGCAGAAGTGGCCCCATCACACCAGCTATGAGCCAATTATTCAGTTACGCATGCGATTGGGCTGTGCTTATTTTGATGGACTGAATGTAAGTTGCTTTGTATTATCATCAATTGAAAACACTTACATTACTTGTAAAACAACTTAATCATAGGTTAGTGCCAATACAAAATACACAAGCAGCCACATAACTGATGACATGGTTAAAATAATTGTGACATTATGGATGACCAGCTAGTGTCGGAAGTGTCAGCATCCCCAGCGTGGGGATTGATGGTGGATGAGACTACTGAAATCTCTGTCAGCAAGCAGCTAGGCATTGTAGTCAGGTGAGATTTCTACAATTCAAATAAAGAACTGTGTTGTAGGCTGTTACTACATTCTAATTCAACTTTGACTGAACATAATAATTCGTAAAAATTTACTTGAGACCTGACCAAAAGGGGAACACTGACGTCAAAACCAAAGTACTGCATATGGCTGAGGTCTCTGCGGAGGATGCTTCAACATGATGTGTGAGCACATCATGAAGGTTATCAGAGTCAAGAACCTACTGTCCCATAAGCTGTCGTCCTTTTCCAGTGATGGTGCCTCTGTCATGATAGGTGAGCAGTAACTTTTATATTTAGAAGTTTAAAATCTCTTATTTCATGAGATTATCACAGTAATAGTTTTGATTTATTTTAGGGAAGAGATTTGGAGTTGGTAAAAGGCTGCAAGACTCTTTTCCTGGCCTGATCACTGTACACTGTCTGGCACTGTGTGGCTCAATCTTGCAGTGTCCGACTGCATCAAGGGGCAGAGGGGTGTACCGTACCTTGAAAAATATGCGTGGACTGTTGGAACCACCTTCTAGTTCTATCAGGCTTCCAGCATGAGGCACAACAGCCTTAAAGAAATGGGGCAGCTTTTTGAACTCCCCGAAATCAAGCTGCAAGTTAGCAGACATCACATAGCCTACTTTATTTACATTCATTATAAATAATTTACTAATATTGTCTAATAAATTGTGAAGGGAGGAAACACTACCAAGTGGGAATCAAATAAGGAGGCTACTGATGTGTTTCCATGCCAGCTCTGATTGCAGACCTGTCACGCCAGGCCCGGACTTGGCCAACTGCCAAAGGATCAGTTTTTCCCTCCTGCCCTGTGCCTGATGCAAGTGGTGCATTAGAGGATCCACAGGGAGTGCATGGTTTTCAGAAGAGGAACCTGTTCTTTTCACAGGTGAAGAATGAAGTATGAGATCAATACAACACTTGTTTGTCTCATTTATTCCATTATTGCTATTATTTTAGCTGTGATGTTTCACTCTAGGTCACAGTGCTTCAGACATCACTGATGAAGCTGAGGGAGAGGAGTGTAGTCAAGGACCGCTGGCAGGCATGCCTCAACTCTGGTTTGAAACCTCTGCAGGAGGAGATCCAAGGAGTATTTCAAGGATGATGTCTGGGAGAGATTCAAGAGTGCTGTAAGTATTCATGTTGTATACAGTTAATGTGGACTGAATAAGTTTTATTAAAATGTGTTCTTATCTGCTACAGGTGATGGATCCATTCCTCACTGCTCTGTCAGAAAATGTTGAGAGGTTTCCAAATACCGTCAGTTTGTCGTTGTTCACTGTTTTCACTCCCCGGCACATCCTCATGAACACAGATCACAATGGGGCCACTGAGATGGGGAAACGCAGAACAGTTCCCCAGGCTAAACAAGGAAGATCTCAGGTCAGAGTGAGAGGCCTACAGAGTCAGAATGAGAAGCCCTGATCTGAAGGTACATCAGCATGCACCATGGACTAATTTTTTTTTTTTTGTTACTCTGCTGGAGTATTTGTTGAATCAGCATTCATCGCCATGGATAGATAATTTCATTCTTCCAACTCTGTAGAGTTGCTTTTTTATTGTAGTTAATTATGTTTTATGTGAGTTGTCTCTAGAATAAAGATTTAACACTATAATAGCTGTCTTTTTTCAGGTGTGTAGCCAGATATCCTATTAGGTATATCACAGAGGGGTGTCTGGTGGGGCGTGGACGAGAATTAGTCGGGGTACCAACTTTGCCTAATTTTGAGCCAGGAAAAACCCTGATAATGACTATCTTAATGCCATGCTATCAAATTTTTCTTAGTAATACACACAATGTTTTTGGAGAAAGAAATTGAGAGAGTTTAGCACTGAGCGTGAAAGCGAATCCAGGAGCTTTTATGTGCATGTGTGAACACTTCTCTGGGAAAACAAGGAGAAAAAAAGCTGTTTATTAGGACTTAATCATAATAGCTGGATCAACGAACGCCTCGCCCGTGTCTTGTATGATAGTAGAATCAGACATTTGAGTGCTCAGCATTCCGCAATGTTTGAGTGACATGACAATGTCTGGTTTTAAGTAACTCTTTTGATCATGACATTAAAAAATTATATTAATATCCGGCTAATTCCTCATATAACACTATTTATTATTTTGTCCGAGTGCTCAGTACACCATTAGTATAAACGGATATGAAGAACTTTTTGTGTGTTGCTCTTAAAAAGGGTCTGTATAGAAACCTGTGCACCTAAAAGGGTCAATGGGGTCAAGAAATGCAATTGCAATTACCAATACAACAACATTGACAACTGTTAACTTTGAACTGCAATTTCACAATTATTTAAATACACTATATATGTTGTTCTACAGCCATTATTGCAGAAATAACAAGTACACTGTGTACCCTTGTTAGGACATTAATAAGCCAACCGTGTTCAAAATAGGGTGTCATTTGGGACTTCTACCCTATGTCATCACAGAAAAAGTACTATATGTGGTTGTTTTGTATGTGTAAGGGAGGACCATGTGTTCGAGGACCTACAGACCAGGCGTATCATCCACACAGACACCCATCCTGATTCCTCCACAGGGGCGCCACAGGCCACGGCTTAATACATTTTTTCCACAATTATGCCATTTCCACCCCGACTGACCTAGAATGCTGATTCTTTGTGTGCATGCCTCATTCCCCAGGAGGTACAAATATGCATCAAGGAATTATCATGTTTTGTACAGTGAACATTTCCTGAAACCTATGAAAATCTACATAAACCAAACAATAACTCTGATTTACCTGGCAATCGGCAACCATGAGTCTTATACATGTCTCCCTATAAGCTATTCACAGCTAAGAGATAAAATACGAGACAGACAAAATGGCTGAACCGTGTCAAACAAATGCATCCATAAATTTCATGTGGTGCGTTACATTATGGCACTATGAAAATATAGACCATGTATACCTACCACACAGACACCGGACCTGATTCCTCCACAGGGGGTGCCACAGGTCACACCCTAATTCATTTTTTCCCATTGACACTATTTCCACCCCGATTGACCTAGATTGCTGATTCTTTCTCTACATGCCGCATTCCCCAGGAGGTGCAACACTGCATCAAGAACCAATAATGTCCACCATCTTGGATATTTCTGCACAGTGGAAATTTGGCAAAACATATACAAAAAAACTCAGATTGAGCTACCCTTTGGCATACAGGTGTCTCATACATGTCTCCCTATAGATTGATAAGGAATAAGAGGTACATTGCAAGATGGTGAACAAAATGGCTGACCAATGTAAAACAAATAGAGACAACGTATATCTACCACAAAGAGACCTGACCCAATTCCTCCACAGGGGGCACCACAGGCCACTCCCACATTTCATTTTTTCACAATGGTGCCATTTCCACTATGATTGACCTAGAATGCTGATACTTTGTCTACATGCCTAATTCCCCAGAAGGTGCAACACTGCATCAAGAACCAATCATGTCTGCCATCTTGGATATTTTGTACAGTGAACATTATATGAAACCTATAAAAACTTACTTAAAATCAACAATTACTGATTGACCTGGCATTCAGTATACCTGTGTCTTAAACATGTCTCCCTATAGGGTTGTAAAGGCTAAGAGATATATTACAAGATAGCAGACAAAATGGCTGACCAGTGTAAAACTTATTGATACATACACTTTTTGTGTGCACTACATTATGGCACAATGAAAATGCAGATCAGGTAAATCATCCACTCAGACTCCTCCATGGGGGCGCCACAGGCCACGCCTTAATGCATTTTTTCCACAATTATGCCATTTCCACTCCGACTGACCTAGAATACTGTTTCTTTGTGTACATTCCTCATTCCCGAGGAGGTACAAAACTGCATCAAGGACCTATCATGTCTGCCATCTTGGATATTTCATGGATATATGTTTGACCAGGCGAGCGGCATATATGTGTCAGATAGATGTTTCCCTATAGGGTGTTTACAGCTGAGAGAAATAATACAAGATGGTGGACAATATGGCTGACCACAGTAAAAAACTATATTAAAGGGCTTACCATGGGATTAGTGAAAAATGATATAAATTGGACCACTGACAACATAGACCACGTACACCTACCACAAAAAGACTTGACCCGATTACTCCATAGGGGGCGCCACAGGCCACGCCCAAATTAAGTTTTTTTCACAATGATGCCATTTCCACCCCGAATGACCCAGAATGCTGATTCTTTGTGTACAAACTTAATTTCTCATGATGAACAAAAACCCTCAAGAACCCATAAAGTCCACCATCTTGGATGTTTCTGTACAGTGGAAATTTGGCAAAACCTATAAAAATTTACTTAAAATCAACAATTAGTCCGATTGACCTGCCCTTTGGCATACAGGTGTCTCATACATGCCTCCCTATAAGGTGATAAGGAATAAGACATACATTGCAAGATGGCGGACAAAATGGCTGACATGTGTCAAAAAATTGCATCCATAAATTTAATGTGTGCATTACATTATGGCACAATGAATATATAGACCATGTGTACCTACCACACAGACAACGGACACAATTCCTCCACAGGGGGCACCACAGGCCACACCCAAATTAATTTTTTTCACAATGACACTATTTCTACCCCAAAAGTCCTAGAATGCTGATTCTTTGTCTACGTGCCTAATTCCCCAGGAGGTGCAACACTGGATCAAGAACTAAACATGTCCGCCATCTTGGATATTTAGATATTGGATATTTTGTACAGTGAGCATTTTATGAAATCTATGAAAGTGTACTTAAAATCAACAACAATAACTCAGCATACCTGTGTCTTATTCATGTCTCCCTATAGGGTGGTAAAGGCTAAGAGATATAATACAAGATGGCGGACAAAATGGCTGACCAGTGTAAAACTTATGGATGCATTCACTTCATGTGTGCATTACATTATGGCACAATGAAATTACAGAACAGGTATATTTTCCACACAGACACCTAACCCGACTCCTCCACAAGAGGAGCCACAAGCCATGCCTTAATGCATTTTTTCCACAATTATGCCATTTCCACCCCAATTGACCAAGAATACAATTTTTTTAGAGAAAATGCCTCATTCCCCAGGAGGTACAAAATTGCCTCAAGAACCTATCATGTACCCCATCTGGGATTAACTTCTACAGTGACAATTTCATGAAAAATACAAAATTGACAGAATTATCTTAAAATCAACAGGTACCCAGCAAGCAAAATGCCAGCGGCCCATCGGCGGCCCACTAGCTTTTTGCTGCTGCGGCCGCCGAGCTTTTCTGCAAAGCGTCTGGCCAGCGGGCCGCCAGCTGCGGGCCACTTTTTTTATAGCGTGCGTCGCAGTCGGGCCACTGGTGGGCCACTTTCATTACAATGCTTTCCAACAGTAACCTGATCAGCGGCTCGACGGCGGCTAGCCGCTTTTATGCACTGAACCCAGCGGGATGCCTTATGCCCCAATATTAGGTTTTATTTATAATAATCCTTTATAATAATTTTGGTCATATCACAAAAGACAATGAACTGAATTAAATCTAAACAGTTTATTTCAAATAGTGCAAGATGCATACAAAAAAACATGCATTATATAGCAATCATAAAAAATAAACATGCGCAAATGAATTTAAATAAATTTAAAAAATCAAACAGTGCAATCTGGGCAGTATTTTGATATAGCAGCAATCTGGGTAATATTACTGAACATTTGGATATGGTAAGTATGGCAGTCAAACACATAAGTGTGACCTAGCAGCAATCGATAGAGTTATTGAATATTATAGATACATTAGTACAATAAGCTTATGAATAGTGGCATACACACTACAACTACAGTGAGAATTAAGAAGAACATTCACACACAGCTTTAAATATATCAAGAAGACAATGCGATCATATAGCCAAACTACTACAGTGGATATAAAATGGCTACACACCCCTGTTAAAATGCCAGGTTCTTGTGATGTAAAAGAATGAGACAAAGATAAATCATGTCAGAACTTTTTCCACCTTTAATGTGACCTATAACGTGAACAATTCAATTGAAAAACAAACTGAAATCTTTGAGGGGGAAAAATAAAAACACACAATAACCTGGTTGCATAAGTGTGCACACCCTTAAACTAATACTTTTTGAAGCACCTTCTGATTTTATTACAGCACTCTGTCTATTTGGGTAGGAGTCTATTAGCATGGCACATCTTGACCTGGCAATATTTGCCCACTCTTCTTTGCAAAAGCGCTCCAAATCTGTCAGATTGCGAGGACATCTCCTGTGCACAGCCCTCCTCAGATCACCCCACAGATGTTCAATTGGATTCAGGTCTGGGCTCTGGCTGGGCCATTCCAAAACGTTAATCTTCTTCTGGTGAAGCCATGCTTTTGTGGATTTGGATGTGTGCTTTGGGTCGTTGTCGTGCTGAAAGGTGAACTTCCTCTTCATCTTCAGCCGGGCTTGGATGTTTTTCTTTGTAAGAAAAGGCTTCCGTCTTGCCACCCTACCCCATAGCCCATTCATATGAAGAATACGGGAGATTGTTGTCACATGTCGCACACAGCCAGTACTTGCCAGAAATTCCTGCAGTTCCTTTAATGTTGCTGTAGGCCTCTTGGAAGCCTCCCTGACCACTTTTCTTCTTGTCTTTTCATCAAATTTGGAGGGATGTCCAGTTCTTGGTAATGTCTCTGTTGTGCCATATTTTCTCCACTTGATGATGACTGTTTTCACTGTGTTCCATGGTATATCTAATGCTTTGGAAATTCTTTTGTACCCTTTTCCTGACTGATATCTTTCAACAATGAGATCCCTCTGATGCTTTGGAAGCTCTCTGCGGTCCACGGCTTTTGCTCTGAGATGCAACTAAGAAAATGTCAGGAAAATCCTACTAGAACAGCTGAACTTTATTTGTGATTAATCAGAGTCACTTTAAATGATGGCAGGTGTGTAATGATTTCTATTTAACATGAGTTTGAATGTGATTGGTTAATTCTGAACTGTTGTGGAAAATTGTTCCCCTTTTTCCCACCAACATTTTCAAACAACTCAGGAGTTTGTGAATTCACTAGTAGACTTTATTTATTAAGGTAATAAAGCCGTGCTGATCTGCAGAGCAACCAACCCATGTTGGTCTGCAGAACAAACGACATCCAAACTTCGGAAACACACTTTTGTACAGTATGGTTATACAATGATATTAGCTCCTCCCATTATGCTAATTTCTGGATGGATCCTTCTCCAATCTTCCATCAAGCCTCTGGGATCCGCCCCCCAAACCACTATTGGAAATATTGGTGGCGTGATGGTGACGTGATTTCTCTCATTCTCCCAAGATTTTGCCAAGAGAGTCAAGGACAAGCCACAGGTCCTTCTATCCTCAATATGAGATACAGTATCTCACAAAAGTGAGTACACCCCTCACATTTTTGCAAATATTTGATTATATCTTTTCATGTGACAACACTGAAGAAATTACACTTTGCTACAATTTAAAGTAGTGAGTGTACAGCTTGTATGAGTGTAAATTTGCTGTCCCCTCAAAATAACTCAACACACAGCCGTTAATGTCTAAACCGCTGGCAACAAAAGTGAGTACACCCCTAAGTGAAAATGTCCAAATTGGGCCCAAAGTGTCAATATTTTTTGTGGCCACCATTATTTTCCAGCACTACCTTAACCCTCTTGGGCATGGACTTCACCAGAGCTTCACAGATTGCCACTGGAGTCCTCTTCCACTCCTCCATGACGACATCACAGAGCTGGTGGATGTTAGAGACCTTGCGCTCCTCCACCTTCCGTTTGAGGATGCCCCATAGATGCTCAATAGGGTTTAGGTCTGGAGACATGCTTGGCCAGTCCATCACCTATACCTTCAGCTTCTTTAGCAAGGCAGTGGTCGTCTTGGAGGTGTGTTTGGGGTCGTTATCATGTTGGAATACTGCCCTGCAGCTCAGTCTTTGAAGGGAGGGGATCATGCTCTGCTTCAGTATGTCACAGTACATGTTGGCATTCATGGTTCCCTCAATGAACTGTAGCTCCCCAGTGCCGGCAGCACTCATGCAGACCCAGACCATGACACTCCCACCACCATGCTTGACTATAGGCAAGACACACTTGTCTTTGTACTCCTCATCTGGTTGCCGCCACACACGCTTGACACCATCTGAACCAAATAAGTTTATCTTGGTCTTATCAGACCACAGGACATGTTCCAGTCATCCATGTCCTTAGTCTGCTTGACTTCAGCAAACTGTTTGCGGGCTTTCTTGTGCATCATCTTTAGAAGAGGCTTCCTTCTGGGACGGCAGCCATGCAGACCAATTTGATGCAGTGTGTGGCGTATGGTCTGAGCACTGACAGGCTGACCCCCCCACCCCTTCAACCTCTGCAGCAACGCTGGCAGCACTCATACGTCTATTTCCCAAAGATAACCTCTGGATATAACGCTGAGCACGTGCACTCAACTTCTTTGGTCGACCATGGCGAGGCCTGTTCTGAGTGGAACCTGTCCTGTTAAACCGCTGTATGGTCTTGGCCACCGGGCTGCAGCTCAGTTTCAGGGTCTTGGCAATCTTCTTATAGCCTATGCCATCTTTATGTAGAGCAACAATTCTTTTTTTCAGATGCTCAGAGTTCTTTGCCATGAGGTGCCATGTTGAACTTCCAGGGACCAGTATGAGGGAATGTGAGAGCAATAACACCAAATTTAACACACCTGCTCCCCATTCACATCTGAGACCTTGTAACACTAGCGAGTCACATGACACCGGGGAGGGAAAATGGCTAATTGGGCCCAATTTGGACATTTTCACTTAGGGGTGTATTCACTTTTGTTGCCAGCGGTGTGGACATTGATGTGTGTTGAGTTATTTTGAGGGGACAGCAAATTTACACTGTTATACAAGCTGTACACTCACTACTTTACATTGTAGCAAAGTGTCATTTCTTCAGTGTTGTCACATGAAAAGATATAATCAAATATATGCAAAAATGTGAGGGGTGTACTCACTTTTGTGAGATACTGTAGCAACAACCACTCATTGCACTGACAATGAGAACAGTAGTCGAGCCAGAACAAGAGTAAAGTTCATCACTCTCTCTTAACAATTAAATGTGGAAAAATCAAAGACAATTAGACTGTTTGGGAAAATAATATGAGCCCTGGTTAAATGTTTCATCAATTAACACCCAATCAATATACAAGTGATCACGAGACGTTCTGTCTACTCTTCATCAGGTTAATGTGAAATAACAACATTTGAAATAACAACATTTTATGAACATATCCCTACAGAACACAGCCACACACCCAGTTATAAGAGGATGTGCACACTTATGCAACCCGGTTATTGGAAGGTTTTTATTTTGAATTTTTCCTCCTCGAAGATTTCAGTTTGTTTTTCAATTGAGTTGTTCACATTATAGGTCACATTAAAAGTGGGGAAAGTTCTGACATGATTTATCTTAGTCTAATTTTTTTACATCACAAAAACCTGGCATTTTAACAGGGGTGTGTAGACTTTTTATATCCACTGTACATAACACTGTATATAGCAGCAGTTTAAAAAGAGTAATGTAGATTAGCAGCAATATTGGTTGTGCTGGAGCTGTGTCATTCATATTCACGGCAGGTCCCTTGTACCGCCGCGACGTCTTCTCCCACCTGCAAGGTCAGCTGCCCCTTTCAGGTACCTGGTGACCTGGTTCTGGACAGCCTCGTCAGTGGCATCCCGGTTGGAAGGATTCTTCCTTATGGCTCCTGTAATTCAGTAATCAGATATTGTACTTAAATGGTCTGATATGATTTTGAGAAAAAGTCATTGTAAATTAACCACAAGAATCTAATAGCCATGTACAAAATCACTTACTTTGACGCAGGTCTTCCAGTTTGTCCCGGGGGAGCTGAATACCCTGAACATCGGGGAATGACAACTCCCCCACCGAGCCATTTGCTTGGACACAAGCGAGCACTGTGGCCATCTTGTTCGACAGCTCGCGTAGTTCTTCACTCACTGTGCCCATGTGGTTCAAGTGAAGTGAATTACATGGACCTACAAAAAAGCAGTTAATCACCGTCACATACCACTTACAAATTGCACAACATTCAGGACAAATGAAATGTTTCATGAAGACAACATTCTAGCGCAACTATTGTCTTATTTTTACCTGATTGTAAAGCCAACTGTGCCCTCAGTTTGACATTCTCTTCAGTCAGATGTTTATCAGAAGCTAAAAAGCACAATGAAATGTCAATAGTTTAATAGTGAAATAAACATAACTAACTGCCTTATACATGTAATATCAGAAAGGCTGTACAGTATTGCATTTTAGTAAAGGGCACACATTCAGACAAATGCAGTGTCATGAAGACAAGATGCAAGCGTAACTATAGTCTTGTTTTTACCGGATTGTAGAGCCAGCTGTGCCCTCAGCTCGACCTTCTCTTCAGTCAGCCACTTGATCTTCTCCAAAAATATTTTTAAATTGACAAATAAAATTGGAAGCAACATGCTTTAATAACATAAGTTACGCATCTGAGTTAAGTGAATGAACCCACACATACCTATGTAGCAGTCCTCCACATGGTGCTGTGGAATACCTCTCTGGTGCCGTGGAGTACTGTGCTTGCTCCATCCTAAAAATAAACATAAAAGTTGGTGAACAGGTAAATATGGTGAAACCAAATAAACATTGCAGCAATTACTAGATCAACATGTATTTCACATACCTCCAGGGCTGCAATCCACAGGGTGTTTTGGTGTTGATCCTTGGGGTGGTAGGGACCCACGCTGGAACAATTTTCACTCCTCTGGCGATACACATGTCCGGTCTCTCACGTATCTAGGAAAAGTTAAGGTTTTGTAAGCATTTACCCTGCAAAACACATTTTCATACCAAGTTTCAAATTGTTATTACGTTTTCAAATTTACCTGCATGCTTGATGAGCTTATAAGGGACAGCCTCCCAGGTGTCTTCCAGTGGTGAACAAGTTCTGGCAAACTTGTTATGGCTGAAGGACTTCCTGCTGGTGATGCTGTTTGGTGGCCAGTAGCAAAGTCCCCCTTTGAGCCACAGGCGTGGAACTACTGCCACACAGTCATCCTTCTCCGGGAACAAAACTACAGAAAACGTCATGATCTGAATGCAATGTTTAGAGAAGAGGTTTAGAAAAATGGCAGCATAAGACACACACAGGCTAGCTAAGAACACTGTTGGATACACAAAGTCACACAAGACACCTCAGTAACGGAATTGTAACAAGTACAAGTTTAGCTAGTCTAGCTAAATGTTACTGCCAAGAGTAACGTTATCCACATGATGTGGATAACGTCACACAAAGAAACATGATTTAGCTAACATTACGTAGCAGTTGATATAAGTTACGAGGAATAAGCACATATATTATATAACATATTCTAACTTGTTGATACACTAGGAAACACAATTTAGCCAAGTTAGCTAATGATGTTACCATACCTGTTTAACTGTTGATATGCGAAGAAGCACAAAACATCAGAACTTGAGGATAAATGAAGAAACAAAAAATAGTAAGCTACCAAACTTGTGGACACAAAGAAACACAAGGGTTACTGTAGGTATTTCATCTCAGGCCAATGCTGTTTTTTCAAGCTCAGTTTCTATAACTTGTTTTCCCTCCAATGGTTTAGAACTTGCGTTCAGCTACCAGTGACTTTGACTAAAGAATTTGAATGTTAATAGAATATTGCAAACAGTCATTGTTTAATACAAAACAGTCATTACGTTCTTACTCAGTAGCCTAACAACACTTAGTTATTTATAATAACGCAGAACAGAACACACCATAGCTATGTATGTGACTCGGCGTTTAATAATTTTCAGTCCGATGTCGAAAAAAATCTTGATCTTCGTTTGTTTTGCGATTTCATCAAATTGTAGTAAAACAATGTCATAATCCACATGTTGTATTGTCCAATTCAGAGCATATAGCTTAAACCTTACACCCTTTGAAAAAGAGTTAATAGTTTTCCTGAACAAGACTTAAAGAACCAGGTCACTAAAATGATCCAGTTTTCATGTTACTACAACGTGGGATTCCTAGCTTGCAAAATGGCGATTGTCTCGCCTTATGTGCAATTCACATTCCCTACAGCACCATCTACAGACACGGCAGTGTTTACACACAGTAAAGAACTGTCCCCCATGAAACAAATAAAGTTGAGGCTAGGCGAGTCGTTGAGCCGGTACCATGCAGTGGAAAAGGGCCATTAGTTCAGGAAAAAAATTACGGTACGCAATTTCGAGAGACGGCTGTTTCTATGTGTTTACTGTACATGTCTACACAAAGGTCCTTTACACGAGCAATAGTGCATAAGTCACAGTCTATTTTATTTATAAACTACCAATGTTGACCAAAATTCTGTACACTAATATTTAGCAATGTTAAAATGAAGGTAATAGAAATAATCAGTACAAGAATAAAAGGGGTACAATAGCATCTATGTTGGAAGAAAATGGCAACACATGCAGATACAGCAGATCACAGCGCACGCCCTCTCTTCGGTGGCTAGCCGCCAGCGTAAAGCAGTCGGGCCGTTGGTGGAAAGCCGCCTGAGATGAAAATTAGCTGATGCAAATTGAGATCACGAGAAAAGCGGCAAAAGCTGGTGGCCCAAAAGCTGTAGGACATTATATCCTCCAGCGGCCCGCCAGCAGCAAAACGCCAGTGGGCCGCCATCGATTGCTCACTGGGTAGTCGTATTGACCTGACATTTGGTGTACACGTGTCTCATCTGTGCCTCTCTATAGGATTGTGAGGAATAAGAGGTAAATTGCAAGATGGTGGTACAATGACATCAGTAAAAAGGTGGTTAATGTAAGTTCATTGGACAATTGAAGGTAGATGATAAAATGAAGTAACCAACTTCTATGCTATCTGTATCTCTTTGTCACACACAAACACACACACACACACGCACACACTTAGTGAAACATATTTAAAAACCATATACTTGCAATGTCGTACCACTGCATTTTCCATTTCCAATGTTTTTGTCTATGGCCTTAGACCCTTATCCGTCAAAGGTCATGTCTGTGTCTATGCCTTTAGCAGGCGGACTGTATATCAACAATAAATCAGATTGACCTGGCCAGCTGCATACATGTGTTTTATACGTCTTCATTAGGGTGTTAAGACAATTTTCTTATCATGTTAACCCTCCATGGCCATGTCTGTATCAATGCCTTTAGAATGTGGACTGTAAGTCAACAATAAATCTAACCAGGCCAGCGGCATACGTGTCTTATACATGTCTCCCTTATAGGGTGTTGAAAGTTAAGAAATGTTTGTCATTTTCTGTATTTCAGAAAGATAGTACATTTCTGTTATCAGGAAGCAGAAGAATTATCTGTTTTCCACAGACTTTGATTCTCTGTTTACATAAATAAAGTGTATAAATAAGGAATATTTATTTTCCATTATCGATATCCCAGCATGCATTGCGGCTGTTTATTTGTTCATGTTTATGTTTTTTGTAATTGATATGAAGGTGAAATACCGTGACACCTTGTAATTTATGTACAGTGGTAGACTCTTGAATGATTTTTTGGGGATTATGGTCACGTTTGGGCGCCAACCACAGAAAGGAATACCATTCTGTTTGGTGTGCTTTGCTGCTTCATGTGGTCTCAGGCATTGCAGGGCTCTGGTTGTTACATGTTTCTGTTAATTATGTGATTAGTAGATTTTGGGGTAGCTTGAGTTGCCTGAAAACCAATAATTAACGTGGGGGTGTAGATATGTGCCCTGAAATTTCCACCAGGGGCTTTAGAAAAGAATTATTTTTGTGAATTTCAGGCTATATTAGCTTTGATTTCCTGTTTACAAAAATAAACTTAGCAAATAAGGAGTATTTCTTTTCTATTATTGATATCCCAGCATGCTTTGTGGCTGTTCAATTTGTTCATGTTTATGTTTGTTGTAATTGATAAGAAGGTTACAGGGCTTTGCTTTTTTGCCATCTTGTAAGTTATGTATAGTGGTACACTCTTGAATATTTTTTGTGGATTATGGTCGTTTATGGGTGCCAACCATAGGAAGGAAGACCATTGTGTTTGGTGTGCTTTGCTGCTTCAGGTTTTGTCAGGCATTGCAGCGCTTTGGGTCTTGCAAATTTCTGCTGATCAATTGCTTAGTATCTATTTGGAGTGGCAAGTGCCCTGAATGAAAGTAGTTGTTGAGGGCATGTTTGCTACAAGTACATATTGCACAGACTATAGCCCTGAATTCTCCACCAGGGGCGCTTGGGGACACAATTAGTTTTGCTATTTACAAAATTATGGTATTTCCCCCCCATTCCCACAGACTCTAGGCCACACTTGTGAACAGGATTGATACTAACCAGATGATACATCAATAATCGACTGAATCATGACTTTACAAAGTTAACCATTTATGCTAACGCTTTAGACCAGTATAAAAATTAAGATAAAATCAACCGCTATTCCGACTGACCTGACTGTCAGTACATAGGTGTCTCATAAGTGCTTCCTTATAGGGTGATTAGAAATAAGAGATACGTTGGATGGCGGAACAGTGACATCAGTAAAAAGGTACTTAATTAAATTTTCCCTTACAGTGGAAATTTCATGAAAGCTATAAAAATTATCTTCTACTCAACAGTAACTCTTATCAAACTTTCCAGTGGAAGACGTGTCTTACACGTCTCCCTATTGGGTGTAAAAAGCTAAGAGACAAAATAAAAGATGGCGGACAAAAGTGTTGACCAGTGTAAAAGTTATTGATGCATAAAATTCATTTGTGAGTAATATTATGGCACAATGAAAATATTGAACACCTCTACCTACCACACAGACACCCGACCCGATTCCTTGACAGCTGGTGCCACTGGCCATGCCTTAATGCATTTCTTCCAGAATGAAGACATTTCCACCCCAATTGACCTAGAATGCTGATTCTTTGATTACATACCTCATTCACCCAGAGGTACAAATTTGCCTCAACAACCTATCATGTCTGCCATCTTGGATTTTTGGGTGTTAAAAGATAAGTGAAAAAATACAAGATGGCGGAGAAAGTGGCTGACCAGTGTAAATCAAATGCATCCATCAACTTTATGTATGCAGTACATTATGGCACAATGAAAATATAGACAATGTATACCTTCCACACAGACACTAGACCCAATTCATCGACAGGGGGCACCACATGCCATGCCCTAATTATTTTTTTTCACAATGACACTATTTCCACCCCAACTGACCTAGAATGATGATTTTTTTGTGTACATGCCTCATTCGCCAGGAGGTACAAAATTGCATCAACGACCAATCATGTCTGCCATCTTGGGTATTTAGTACAGCGATAATTTCATGCAACCTATAAAAATCTATATAAAATCAACAATAACTCTGATTGACCTGGCAATCGGCATACCTCTGTCTTATACAAGTCTCTCTATAGGGTGGTAAAGGCTAATAGATATATTACAAGATGGTGGACAAAATGGCTGACCAGTGTAAAACCTACGGTTGTATACATTTCATGTGTGCATTACATTATGGCACAAAGAAAATACAGACCAGGTAAATTATCCACACTGACAACCGACCTGATTCCGCCACAAGGGGCGCCACAGGCTATGTCTTAATGCATTTTTCCACAATAATGCCATTTCCAACCCGATTGACCTAGAATGCTGATTCTTTGTGTACATGCCTCATTCACCAGGAGGTCCAAAATTGCATCAAGGACCTACCATGTCTGTCATCTTGGATATTTTGTACAGAGAAAATTTCATGAAACCTATGAAAATCCACATAAAATCAACAATAACTCTGTTTCACCAAGCCGACGTCAGACATATGTCTAATAGATGTCTTCCTATAGGGTGTTTAATGCAATGAGAAACAATACAAGATGGCGGACAATATGGCTGACCACAGTAAAAAAAATAGTAAAGTGCTTTCCATGGGATTATTTCTGCCACCATATGCTTACAATGTTGTTATGACTGCTTCCCCAAGCTCACTATGTCACAGGAGAACCCCGTCCCATGGTCGCTTGCAACTATATTTATTATTATTATTATTAGTTTTTCAGCAGTTTATCAGGTAGAGTTGATCATATGATAAAATCATTTGTACATATCCATAACACTATGACAATGTAAATTATGCAAGTAAATTGCATAATTTACCATAACGGCTATATGGCATTATCTATTGATCTGTAGTTCTAAGTGAGATTACACTTAGAAATACATTTAACATAACATTTGGCATACATAAGCAGGGTTATAAATCTAACTAATGTCTGAACTATGTCTTAATTTAGCCACATGGGGGTACATTTGGAGAAGAAATATCATTCATGCTTCATTTGGAGAATCAATGAATAAATGGTGCTTATGGATCTCTCAGCTCAAAAGTATTGCAATAAGGCTAATAGTGTCTCAACACGCTCAATGCTGCTTGCAGCTTTAATTATAATTTTTATTATTATACTACTGCCGTTTTAACCTTCCGAGGACGGATTAGGCGCATCTGCCCACGCACTAGGCGTATTTGCATAACAATGACATAGTAATACATATTTTCAAAACAGTTTGTGATAGAGAGATTCGGTTTTCTTTGCTGTTTTCTTGAGATTCCGCTGAAAACGCACATATGCTTTGTGTTTACGTGGCACATTTCCTGGTTGTCGTCATCCATCCAATTCAACCTAACTCTACGGTGCACCTGACCAATGAAAGGATTGCTGGTTTTCGAAATTCAACCAATGGAAGGTTGTTGCTAGGCAGAATATTTTATTTTACCCAATCAGGGGAAGGTAACTGTTGGAAGGTAATGGTATTATAGCAAATCAAAAAAAAACTTCTGATGCAATCCAATTGCAAATCGGGCTTAAGGTGGCGCTGTCGCAAGCCTCCAAAGTGGCCAAATTTGAAGCCTCACCACGCCCACCCCTTCAAGTGGTTTCTGCTAGGCTAAATGCCTAGTCTACCACAAACAGATGGAGACTAGGACCCTTGCTCAGTCAAGATTCCATTAATCACTGCCCCTGAACACAGACAGAGACATCATAAGTTGCTGACAGGGAAAGACAAGTTTTTGAGTATACGTAATGTTTCAAGCATACAGAGTACAGAGGCCTTCTAACAGAATAATGAATAAATAAGGACATAATAATAAATTTAATTTCCACAGACTCATAAAGTCCGCCATATTTTGTGAAAATAGCCTATAACACTACTCCTATAGCACCTGAGATCCAATCATCATGTCCTTTGACATTTGGCGTTTATGGACCGATGTCTTCAAATGTTCTATAAGCCAGGCAAATGTGGCAAAAAAACATGCTATTGACCAACGAACATGTGCATGTTCTACTTTGTCAATATGTTGACAAAGATAATACAAAAAAAACTGCAAGTAATTTTATGTCAACCACACGGGGGCGCTATTGAGGTTATCCATGTTTGCAAACTCACCACGCTCACCCCATTTGAATTAGAGCCTTGAAAAGAGGGAGATTAGAACAACCTCTCACAATGAAAATATTTCAAATTGGGACCCATTAGCTCAGCCTTTATGTTTTTTCGGCCATTTTGAATATTTGAAAAAACGTTTCATAAGCTACTCCTATAGCATGGACTGTCCGATATTCACGTCGTTTGACATTTGGCATCTATGGACCGATGCCTTCAAATGTTCTATAAGCCAGGCCAGTATGTCAAAAAACATGGATGCTATTGATCAATGAACATGTCCGGGGGCATGGTTTTGGACAGATAGACATCTCCTACAAAGATAAGAATAGAGAGAATTCTAATTGGTGCATATGTTTACAAAGACGATACGACAATAATGACTGCAAAGATTTTTTATCAACCACATGGTGGCGCTATAGAAGGTTCTCACATTTGCAAGCTCACCACGCTCACCGCCTTTAAAATAAAATCTTGAAAAGAGGTATATAAGTCCATCTCCTCCCAAGGAACATATTTGTAATTGGGACCCATTAAGTTGGGTGTAATGGTTTTTCAGCAATTCTGAATTTGTGAAAAACGCTTCAAACGCTACTTCCATAGGATCAAATGACAGATGTAAACCTTTTCACAAGTAAGTTTTAAAATATCACTGAAGGCCCCTCAGCGTGATTTCTTAATGCACATTATTTCAGTATGCACTGACAATTCCAGAATTGTATTGATGACAACAAACATTGCCACAACAGCAGCCCAAAAACACCATGTTGCCTATTAGATATGGAGCAGTATTGTGATTTCAACTAGTTAAAATTATATTTTGAAACAATTTAGGGTAGTAGTACTGTTAAAGAGTATACTGAATAATTATTGAGCAGCCTTCTAAGATGTGTTATTTTCCTGAGTATCAGTCCACTTGCTGTATCAATAAAACATATGCTAACTATCTGACAATGGTTTGTGTGTTGATAATGCCTTCATTTATGTGATTATTCACTATTCCACTAAAGATATTGAAAAATAATGAATTCCGATTCTTGCATATTTAGTAATGGACAAATACGATCAATGAAAAATACCATTATGAAGGTTACGCTGAGCTTGTTTGGCTAATTACTGTCTATGGGTGCAGCCATGCTAGTTTTCATTCCATTGGATTCTGGGACCAAATGTCTCTGCAACTAAAGATGGTTGAACAAGACAATTCACCAATCTGACCGGAAGTTCCAATCTTGATTACCTTCCTGTCTCTGAGTCACTTATCTTGTCATCTGTATTTGACTTTGTTCGATAAACAAACTTTAGCAGACAAGTTGCAAATCGTGAAATACCACAATGTGCGACAGACCAGACATCATGTAATGTTAAGTTGATCAATCTTTTTTCTTTACCGGAAGGCAAGTAAGGTAGGTTTGTTCTAGTCTATAATCTGTCATTGCCAACATCAATAAAAACAAAATATAATGCAACTGAACAAAATAGTAAGGTAGACGATAATTGGGAACTGGGTCGTATTTTTTAACTACTTCGGAAATTTCAGAAATGGTAATTAATGACACACTAGTTAACATTTTATGTTGCTAATAATTGCAAAAAATTGACGACTTCATAAAGTTATTTAGTATACAAGAAGATATTTTTAAAACTGCTGCTGGCCAGAGTCTTTTTTTGCTGGCCTAGTGAGGTCAGAATCAGAAAATCATATTTTTATAATTTAATATATATTTTCATTAACGCTATATGTATTTTACAAAGTTCGTTCCCATCAGTATACTGACGTAGTTTCATTGCTGTTCTCGAAAATGGGTCATGGATGGGTATTCCAGCATAACAATGACCCAAAACACACAGCCAAGGCAACAAATGAGTGGCTCAAGAAGAAGCACATTAAGGTCCTGGAGTGGCCTAGCCAATCTCCAGACCTTAATCCCATAGAAAATCTGTGGAGGGAGCTGAAGGTTCCAGTTGCCAAACGTCAGTCTCGAAATGACTTGGAGAAGATCTGCAAAGAGGAGTGGGACAAAATCCCTCCTGAGATGTGTGCAAACCTGGTGGCCATCTACAAGAAACGTCTGACCTCTGTGATTGCCAAGGATTTTGCCACCAAGTACCAAGTCATGTTTTGCAGAGGGGTCGAATAATTATTTCATTCATTAAAATGGAAATCAATTTATAACATTTTTGACATGCATTTTTCTG
>JACXGI010009164.1:0-31198 GCA_016801175.1 Esox masquinongy
GAGGAGGAGGAGGAGGACGTCCGCTACTGCAGCCAGCAGGGCCTGGAGCCAGAGATGACGGACAGTCGTCCTGCCACGCCTGCTACACCAGAACATGACCCCCTGCATGACCCCGGTCAGGTTCACTTGGACCGCAACGATCACGACGACCACAGTCACAGCGACTGTCACAGTCACCACGAGGTAGACTGCCATGTCCGTGACCACGGTCACGACCACAAAGCCTGCCACGGTCACCACCATGACCACGCTGACAGCCTGGACGGAGACTCCAGCTCCGACTATGTCAACAACACTTCGGAGGATGAGGACTATGACGAGGGCCTGCCGGAGGAGGACGAGGGCGTCACGTATTACATCCGCTACTGTCCTGAGGATGACAGCTACCTGGAGGGCAACGTGGACTGCAACGAGGCTGAGGTGGAATACGCCAGCAGCACCGTACAGCAGGTCCAGTCTGAGGAGCCCACCCACACAGACGACTGCCAGGAGGCGGTGGAGGAGTGGGTGGAGGGAGACGTGGGGGAGGTGCGCTGCGAGGTGGTGGAGCAAGACCCGGATGAGCAGATCTACGACGGGCGACCGCAGCCCATCCTCGACCACCACCCCCACCCCGCCACCCTCCTGCAGGAGGAAGAAGAGGAGGAGGGGGATGACAGCGAGGAGTTCCTCCCCAACGAAGAGGCGGAGGAGGAGAGAGATGGGGTCGGCTATACTGGGGACTACTACGCCCCAGAGGACAATGGGAACTCTGTGGTTCACGTAGGGAGGTCTCCGTACCACGGCCGTAAGGTGGTGGTGGAGGGGGAGACGGGGGAGGAGGCGGAGGAGGACATAGACCAGATAGTGGCCGAGATCAAGATGAGCATGAGCATGGGGAGTCTGAGCAGTGGAGGCACTGACCCAGGCCACAGTCCTGAGGAGCTGCTGGCCGACCCACCTGAGGCCCCGGCCAAGCTCGAAACCCCCACCCCCCACCGCCACGACAGCCGACCCAAGTCCCTCAAACTCCCCTCCACACGGCACAACCACCCTGATCTCCAGAGGGGTTTCAAGGTGCGCTCCCGCACCCCGGAGGAACGACAGAAGTGGGCTGAAGAACAGGTGAGATGGAGAGGCAATTTTGATGTGTACTGTTGTATTTTTCGTACGCGCTCGTTTAAAATAATGTAAGAAAAGTCGGACGTGCAGATTAAGTGATGAGAATGTTGTTGGAATATAAATCCAATGTTTAATCTCTCTGCCACGTCATTCAGGGACATCAAGGGCAGGGTGATCAAAGTGATTTTCAGACTTCAATTTCAAAGTCTAACACTAATCTCCCAGGATAAACATGACTTGAGTTTTTAATCATCTAGATTTCGGGCATTTACCAGAAGATCCATTTTAAACTAAAACCCACAACGGTTCTCGTGCTCTACACTTGACCTCAGCAGGGCTCGTCCAGTGCCCTCTGAAAGGGATCTGTATTGAGAATACATCAATATACATACATTACAGTGCAGTCCATTATTTGGACAGTGAAACAACTTTTGTTGTTCTGTCTCTGTTCTCCAGCTCTTTGGATTTCAAATAATAAATTGACCATAGACTTAAAGTACAGACTGTATAATTTGAGGGTATTGTCAGGTTGTCAGACCTCTACAACGGATGAACAAAGAATACTCACCATAATGAAGAGAGAGTATTAAAGAACTGTCCAACAGAACCAGAACACTCCATGAGGTAGGCTTGGACGTCTCAGCAAGAAATAATTCATCAGCCGAACTACAGACGCTGGACTGCAAGGAGCAAAGATACTAGTACTAGAGGGATGGCAAGAGTAAAGTGTGGCGAAAAAAGGAACTGCACAGAAACATCTTGTCTGCTTAGATTTAACCACATGCCTCAAAGAAAAGGTACTGGACTGTTCTTCATCTTGTAGCAGGACAATAACCCTAAACATTCTGCCAAAGCAACCAAGGTGTTTTACAGGGCCAGGGCCAAGGTGTTTTACAGGGCCAGGGTGTTTTACAGGGTCAGGGCCAAGGTGTTTTACAGGGCCAGGAACTGGAATGTCTTCACTGGACAAGTCAATCACGTGACTTAAATCCAATTAATAACACATTTCACTTTCTGAAGACTGAAGGCAAAAATACCCCAAAACATGCAGGAACTGAAGATGGCTGCTGTACAGCTCTGGCAGAGTATCACCAGGGAAGATACCCAGTGTCTGATGGTGTATATGGGTCATAGACTTCAGGATGTCATCAAATCCAAAAGATTTGCGACCAAACACCAAATATGGCGGGTTTATTGAAGATTATGGTAACTATGTCCTGTTACTTTTGATCCACTATAATCAAGGGGGGACAATTTATGACAGGGACTGTAATTCCTACATGGTTCACAGTTTATGGCTATAAATCAAAGCTTTATTCCTTTAGTCAATTTTATATCCAATATGCTGGAGTACAGAGCAGTAGACAACAAAAACTTGTATGGACTGAACTATATGTTTATCACAGCTGGACGCCCTAACATAAGGTGTATGGTCAGGTTATGGTCAAATTCCCATCCCATGCTCAGCAAAACAACATTTGTGAGTAAGGTTAGTGACAGTGTGAGTTGATGCAATTTATCTATATAGCAGTGCTGCCCACCCCTGTTCCTGGAGATCTACATCCTGGAGGTTTTCTCCTCAACCCTGGGTGTGACTTACCGGATTTTGCTTTCACCCAGCTAATCAGGTGTGTTAGATTGGAGTTGGAGGTCTACATCCTGGGGTTGATGAGAAAACCAACAGGACGGTAGCTCTCCAGGAACTAGGTTGGCCAACCCTGCTATATAGTATAGTTGTTAGACATCTCTCCCAGCTGTATTCACACACTGAGCTCTAATTAACATTTAGATCATTTAGTCGGAGCTCTGAAACAGAGCAACTTACAATAATCAATGCACACATGCACAACACTTTTTTGTACTGGCCCCCCTCTGTGGGAATCCAACCGACAATTGTAAGCGCCGCGTTTTACCTACAGCAACACTGGAGCCGATCTCACACACTCACTGGCCTCATTCAGACCCAGCCGGTTCTGGACACACGCAGAGCATCTTCCTGTCTTGCCCTGCTGCCCTGTATACCCCACCATGCTTGCCCCCAGCCCAGCAGATGGTGAGGGGATGGGAGAGCCTGTAAGTGCCCCATGATGGGGGAGGGACACATGCTGAGACACACCTGCTCCATCGTGTGCACGTGTCTTATGAATAACGCTGTGTGTGTGTGGTGTGTGTGTGTGTGTTCTGTGTACTGTTTATTGTGTTGTTCCAGATCTGTGGGACAAGCCACATAACTGGATTATATTTGGAAGCAAGCACACAGTGTGCGAAACAATCAGTGACGAAAATAAAAATCGATGTTATTCGTTTAACCCCACTGCCCGGGATAAATTTTGTATATGTTTGTGATTTTATGCGACGGCAAAAAAATCACTTTTGTCGTTCAAGTGATGTGATTAGGGCTCATTGAAGTGTCTGCAAGCATCTCATTCAGGTTGGGTGCTGCCTCCTACCTCAGGGCAGGGATTTGTTTTATCCTGTTAAACAAATGGACATGATTATTAATAACTGTTTGTACAAGCTGATGTCTAGATATTGAATACGAATCAGAACTGATGGTTTTGCTGTCATTGCCAAGAGAGTATTTGTTGAAATCTTCAATTGTAGAATCTTTACCACACTTTGCTTTGCAAAGTAAATGTGAACTGTAATTACAGCTTTAGGTAATGGTGCCCAATTTTGTCATTTGTATAAATCAGAGAAACACATGTTACTGAACTCCATTCATGTCTAATACAGTAACAGTGTGACCTTATTTTTTTCCATTACACATACTACTATCTTTTCTCTGACCCAGCGAGAGATGTATCATTTCATTTCAACTGTCTTCTCAGAAATGTGTCATTAACTCCATGCTGACCTCATGTTTGTCCCTGTCTAACCACTGCTGTTACCCGCACAGATGACCAATGAGGCAGAGCAGCCCAGGAAACAGCAGCGCTCTGACCTCAATGTGCCTCTGGAGAACAACAACGTCCCTGAGGTAACTGTCTCTGCCGTCTGGACCTGTGGGGTAGTGGTCCGAACCAAGGTTATAATATAAAACTACACTTGAACAAGCATTTTTGTGAACTGAAGTAAGATAAGATATGATAGATTTGTGATAAGGAGATATAAACGGGTCAAGTCCATGTAGTTGTGAAATATTTTATATTTTCATATTTTCTTGTTTAAAGAAAACACAGTTGGTGCACAAAATAATGATGACATGTATAAATGACCGTCCGAAAATTATATTGTTTATGCATCACAACCAATCGTTGTGCAGTTTGATTGTGTTGCACAATGATCAGCACCCGAATGCATTTAATTCTCAGATTTCATTTAGTAAAAGCAGAGTAAGACTATGTTTAAATTAGCCTTTACAAAATAATAGTGTTTTGTAATCTACTACAAAGTCACCTTTGCCAAAAAACAATAGGAAACAGAAGTTAATTATTTTTTGTATTAGTTCGCTACATACACTCTAAGGATGGCTGTAACATAGCACTCCCTTCAATATCAAGGGATAAAGATGCAACATATTATATTTAATTGAATACAATGTGTGAGGAGGAACAGTGTGACAACAACCACTCTGACCAGTGATAGCAAGTCATGACTTTGTGGGTACTCAAACCTTTGCTGTGTTTACAAGTAGGCATTAATTACATTTAAAGTTATATTTAATTTGACACATCATGATCAGACTAGCACACTTTTAAAAGACTACGTCAAAAGCTTGAATTTGATAAATGTTACCAATCAAAGCTTGGTGAAAAAGCAGAATATGGTGATCATTTTTCACATTCAAGTAGTCATTTTTGGTGATGTCCAATGGTAGCCATTTCATCAATTTACAGCCAGCTGTGTATGTTGTAACATTGATCTAATTTATTTTCAACTTATTATTGTTGTTTCTATATTGGGTAGAGACATACATAAATAGAGTTTGTCTGTAAATTTACAAAAAATATTTTTCCTCTCACATCTCACATCAGATAAAAGGAACTTGGGTCAAGTACATCTGTAAAATAATTAAAGTTATATAGGGCAGTGTCAAGGTAGGTGTGTGTGTGTGTGTGTGTGTGTGTGCGTCGTGTCGTGTCGTACTCAAAGCAACTACACAGAGAGTTATGGTGTTGCCTTCCTAAAGTAGTTATTCATAGATGCACAAACACAAGTAGCTGTTTCCAATGTACTATTTCTAACCTAAAACTGAAAATAAACTATAGAATATATATATATATATATATATATATATATATAAAGCTCTGGAAAAAAATTAGAGACCACTGCAAAATTATCAGTTTCTCTGGTTTTACTATTCATAGGTATGTGTTTGAGTAAAATTAACAGTTTGTTTTATTCTATAAACTTCTGACAACATTACTCCCAAATTCCAAATAAAAATATTGTCATTTAGAGTATGTATTTGTAGAAAATAACAACTGGTCAAAATAACCAAAAAAGGAACATTGTTTTCTGTTTTCAGACCTCAAATAATGCAAAGAAAAATTCATATTCATTTTCAACAACAAAATAATAATGTTTTAACTTAGGAAGAGTTCAGAACTCAATATTTGGTGGAATATCCCTGATTTTTAATCACAGCTTTCATGCGTCTTGGCATGCTCTCCACCAGTCTGTCACATTGCTGTTGCGTGACTTTATGCCACTCCTGGCACAAAAATTCAAATAGCTCGGCTTTGTTTGATGGCTTGTGAACATCCATCTTTCTCTTGATCAAATTCCAGAGGTTTTCAATGGGGTTCAGGTCTGGAAATTGTGCTGGCCATGACAGGGTCTTGATCTGATGGTCCTCCATCCACACCTTGATTGACCTGGCTGTGTGGCATGGAGCATTGTCCTGCTGGAAAAAACAATTCTCAGAGTTGAGGAACATTATCAGAGCAGAAGGAGCAGGTGTTCTTCCAGGATAACCTTGTACTTGGCTTGATTCATGCGTCAAAGACAAATCTGCTCGATTCCAGCCTTGCTGAAGCATTCCCAGATCATCACCGGTCTTCCATCAAATTTCACAGTGGGTGCGAGATACTGTGGTTTGTAGGCCTCTCCAGGTAGACGACCAGGTGTTGGGCAAAGCTGAAAATTTGACTCGTCAGAGAAGATGACCATTCCTCTACAGTCCAATCCTTATGGTCTTTTGCAAACTTCAGCCTGGCTCTTCTTTGCTTCTCATTGATGAAGGGGTTTTTTCTAGCTTTGCATGACTTCAGCCCTGCCCCTAGGAGCCTGTTTCGAACCGTCCTCGTCATGCACTTCACCCCAGCTGCTGTTTGCCATTCTTTTTGTAGGTCACTTGATGTCATCCTACGGTTGTTGAGTGACATTTGAATGAGTTGACGGTCATCTCAGTCAGTGGACAGTCGTTTTTGCCCTCTGCCAGTCTGTAGCTTTGTTGTCCCCAATGTCTGTTGCTTGACCTTGTTCTTATGAACCGCCATCTTTGAAATTTTCAGGATAGAAGCAACCTGACGCTCACTGTATCCCTCTGCCAGTAAAGACAGGATTGAACCCTTCTTTTCCTCACTCAAAGCTTTTCTTTTCAACTCTTTTGTCATGCTGAATAGTTATTTTTTTATTCAAATTACCTTTGAGGTTTTACTTGCACTGTTTTTGCCATCCAGCTGGTCCTATTGCAAGAGGATAGTGATGACCACAGCAGTGCTTTTTATACTTTTCCTCGTTAAATTAGATTTGGTTCAGGTAATCACCTAATCAGTACTTCATTAAGTAAAATGAGGTGTGCCTGTGTTGGAATTTAACAGACACTGGAATGAAATGGCTGCCATACAAGCTGATTTAAGAAAAATTAGGAGTGGTCTCTAATTTTATTCCAGAGCTCTATATGAAAAAAAAGGAACTAACTGAATTTTTAAAACAAAATTAATATAATGAATGTTGTTTTAAAGAACTGTGTCACTTTAACTTGTCCTGCAGAGCCGCCTGAGGGGAGTGGAGGGATTTTCTATTACAGTTAATAAGTCTTACTGACTATTAATAACAATCAGTGATAAAAGCAACTGACCTTTTTTTTGGGGGGGGGGTGTTACTCCAGGAGCTACAGTGTGGTTGCCCAGTTTGCTTTAAAAACATATTTTCCCTCACTTCCATTGATATGAGAGGAAGGCAATAGACTGTATCCTGTAAAGACAATAGGCTGTGTCCTGTAAATGCAGTAGGCTGTGTCCTGTAAAAGTAATAGGCTGTGACAATAGGCTGTGTCCTGTAAAGGCAATAGACTGTGTCCTGTAATGACAATAGGCTGTGTCCTGTAAAGGCAATAGGCTGTGTCCTGTAAATGCAGTAGGCTGTGTCCTGTAAAAGTAATAGGCTGTGACAATAGGCTGTGTCCTGTAAAGGCAATAGGCTGTGTCCTGTAAAGGCAATAGACTGTGTCCTGTAATAACAATAGGCTGTGTCCTGTAAAGGTAATAGGCTGTGACAATAGGCTGTGTCCTGTAATGACGATATGCTATGTCCTGTAAAGGCAATAGGCTGTGTCCTGTAAAGACAATAGGTTGTGTCCTGTAAAGACAATAGACTGTGTCCTGAAAAGGCAATAGGCTGTGTCCTGTAAAGACAATAGGGTGTGTCCTGAAAAGGCAATAGGCTGTGTCCTGTAAAGACAATAGGTTGTGTCCTGTAAAGGCAATAGGCTGTGTCCTGTAAAGACAATAGGGTGTGTCCTGAAAAGGCAATAGGCTGTGTCCTGTAAAGACAATAGGCTTTGTCTTGTAAAGACAATTGGCTGTGCTCAGTATTGACTTGGCAGTCCCAAACCACTCTTGACCTGTCTGTTATATAGGACTCTCCCAGACAGCCCTTTCTGTTCTGCCCAGCCTCCGTAAGAGACCTCTTATCTCCTCTGCCTGCCCAGCCAGGCTTCGTTTCATCCTAACCTGGTGGTCTGGACAGGCTTTCAGGCATACAACAGAACTAAGCTTGAAGATTGCAGATAAACTGCACTCAGACAACTTCACATAAAGGTCATCTAGTTTTGATGGCATTTAAGTATTGGCAAAGCAACAGCTGGGGTGTGTATTTGCGGAAGGCTGCTGTAACGTAAGGGTAAAAACATCTACAGGTCCTTTACATTTTATATTGTGTCATTTTTGATGCAACTGGGCCTTCCTTTCTGACATGTTAAACATCCTCACGTATTCACCCTGTGGCCACGGTCTGAGTATCCTGGCTGACCCACATGACGTCACAGCGAGGCAGAGCTGCCGTAGGGCTACCATGTGCCCGGCATGTCTTTTAAGTGGTGGCTATCACTCAGTGGGCTCTCTTCGGGTTCTCTTTTATGACAAGATCTGTAGATATCTTCTCCTATAATACTGTTTCTCATCTTCATTCTTGTGGTCCTGGAATGGGTGGTAACACTGGTAACAATCCGGTTGATACCATGAAGTTCTTCTGTACTGTAACACGTATGTAATTTTTCTTTGTAACGTTTCATAGGATTTCTTCTTCATCAATTCACAATAGGCTGTTAGCTGATGTTTTAAGAGTCGTCTTCTTTGATAGGGAGAAACTGTCAGTTCTTGTCTGCCTGTAGTTGTTTTAGTCGTGGTTTTGTACGGAGGCGGTTTTCCTTTTATTTTCATAATATGAGATAATGCATATTTTATTCCACTTTACATTATCAGAGAATTTTATTGAAGACTTTTTGCCTGTTTCGGTTTTTCAGCAAACAAAGAAGGCTGCATCTTTCCCCAGCTTTGTTGATGGTAAGCCACTTCTATATATTTTGTCTTTAATCTCTGTTTCATAATCTGCTCCAAAAGCTGAAATCTTTTGAGGATGAGTCATGTTCACAACATTAAAACCAGATATTCCCCTGTAAGAGGCTCACATCACTTTGGGTGCAGGGATTCTCTCTCTCTCTCTCCAACGAATTTTGATTTGTCTCTAATTCAAGCGCCTTAATAACCACTCAAAATGCAGAGTGACAGCTCGCGGAGTATTACTGAGGGAAAATACGAGCTTGCAGCTGTTCCATACGATCAACATTTGAGAGAGAATAAAAGTTTGGTTTTGAAAAATAAACAACTCACGCTTTTTTGGGACCTTTTACCTGATAAGAATCCAGCCTAACATTTCAGGGTGTCCCTGGTCAGTACAGGAGGGCTGTATCTAAGCAGGCCAGCCTCAGGGCTCGGTGTGTGTTTGATTATGGATGTTTTTAAGGCATTCTTCACCCGGGCCTCACATCATTGGGAACGGACCTAATCTTCCTGGAGGCTGAGCCGTATCTTTCCTTCACTTTCTCTGATATCGTGACAGCACATTGTCTCCCTTAGCGGGCGTCACAGAGTCCACATCTACATATCACACAGGCCCATTAATCCCCCCGTGTCTCCCTCAGCTCTCCCCTCCCTTCCCACACGCAGCCATTTTATTGCTCTGCTGTGATTGTTTTGGTACATAATATCAAATAGCTACAGAATCACAGTGTTTGATTCATCCCAACTGTGCGTACAGTAGACTAACAGTACCCTGAAATATAGAAACTTGCCGATCGTTAAACGGAAAGCACACATTTTATTTGTTTGGCTTTATAGGATTTGCATTTCTTTTTTAAATAGATCTAATAGCATCTCTCTTCTCCTGGTCCTCCGTTTCTTCCTTCCACCCCTCTGTTTCTCTCTCTCTCCCTCCATCTCTCTCTCTTTGTCAGTTCCAGGGCCCTGTGAGCCAGAGGATCTTATTGATGGCATCATCTTTGCTGCTAACTACCTGGGCTCCACCCAGCTGCTCTCTGAGAGGAACCCGTCCAAGAACATCCGCATGATGCAGGCCCAGGAAGCAGTCAGCCGGGTCAAGGTACAGACAGACAGGCAGACAGACAGGCAGGCAGGCAGGCAGGCCATCCATCTCACACACACACAGACACACACAGATACCCACAGACACACACAGACACACACTGCATCACCCATTTCATAACCTCCAATCAGCTTCCCTTCCTTCTTCTCACTTGGATTTTGTTTTGATCAAGATCATCATTTTGATCCTTGTTCTCATCATCGGTAGTTTACAGTCGTTCGGGTTTGTTTACGCCCCACTGTTGTTTATTATCTGTATTTTTTCGTTTACTCTCATTGATTGATGCCCTGAAGAGGAATGACCCCTTATGGATTGCAACAATATTATTTGATCGTCCTTATAGTCCATCTACATAAACGTCACATTGGAGTACAGAGAATAACCTGATGGAGACATCAAAGACATCATTGCGCTGACATACCAACTGAAAACCTTTTTCTAAGTAGCGCTGAACTGAACATCTTGCTGGAGATAGTCTGTAATCTAAGCAAACAGAAATACAATTTGATAATTGGAGTCAAATTGTGAGCGTGTGAGGCGCTGGTCTTTTTAATTAAAGTGACGTCCAGATTGGCCTATTAAGTCCCCATGGACATCAACGCTGCTTATCTCTCCCGCCGGAGCAGTGTGAGATTTGCCCAGAATTAGCCGTCCAGAAGGGCTCATACTGGGCCAGATTGGAGCAGAGCACATGAGTCACATTGGTGTGGTAATGGATTGCTGACACACAGAGGTTACGTGGTTCCTGTCCCTTTTCCACATCTCTGCTGATGAGCAGCCAGCCAACAGACTCAGCCGCAGTGCATTTCAATCACCTCACCACCGGTTGGCTTTCAACTTGCAGGAGATTTATGTTTGCTTTTAGCAATCTACCCTCTCAAAGGCCATGGAGTTTTCCCTCAGTCTGAGAACAGTATGATTGCGATGCGCATTCCGACACTCAGGGAAATGTACATTTTTGTGTGTGGCGATGTATACAGGAAATACACCCTGTGTGTGGTTTTGGAAGCCGTAGCCATTGGATCAAAGGTCAGGCATCCCAGAATGAAACAGCGCATCGTCATGAGCGGTTTGAGCCTAGTCAATGTCTTCTCCCTCTCATGAAAACACGAGCCAGGCTGTGTTAGTAACATCTTATGTCCTGACTCACTGTGCTCCGCGGGTGCTGGCGTGGGATCTCCTCATAACTTCACCTGTGGTGAGGCCAGCCAGCCAGTCACTATAGACCTGTGTGTGTGTTTGCTGTGTGGGACGCCTCCGACCGAGCTGCCACGGTGGCACCGCCGTCCTGGCCGTCGGCCGTCTGCTTCGGCGGGCGTAGCTGAGGTAACCCTCCCGTCTGAGCAGCTGCCATCTTTCCTCTTGGTCTTTTCAGTGGAAGGGACGTGTGGGTCTACTGCTGGGATCCGACTCCATCCGTGGCAGTGAAAGGCAGTCCAATCTGTCCTCCTTTTCTCTCGCTAGCATCAAAGGCCTTTGAAGATGAAACCATGGCAACGCTTAACCGCAAGGCTTTTTTTCCTTCTTTCTTTCTTTTCCTTTATTATTTGTATGTGGTTTCTCAGCTGAGGAGGAGGTCATCTGAAAGCATGCCACTTGTTCTCTCCCCTCATCTGAGGAGGAACAGCAGATTATGTCTCTCCACAGATGAATGGGCCATGCATCACTCTGAAGGCAGGGGAATGGCCTCTTTTATGTGCTGGCAGCAACCATTTCTTCATACACCAATCGCTGAACGCTACGACAGGGCAGGCTACTCGGTTCTGCCTGGCTCCCTCTCTACCATTTTATGGTTCTCAGCTTTCAACCACTGACAACAACAACCAGCACACAACATTAATTACACCGCTGTCCTCTATGTTTCGTCTCCAAAGCTACAGAGACTCTGTCAGACACAAAAATGTAACATTGCAGGTAAATAGCAGAGCGTACGTATGTTTTATTGATGCGTCTCTTCTTTGGCATGCTCTCCTCATTTTCATGCAATATTTATGCAGCTTCATCGCCCACTCCTTCCGCCGCCTGCCTTGATATGCTACAGCGGATCTAGCTGGAGGAACGGCATTAGGAGGGTTGAAGGTGGAGGAGGAAACACATTACAAAACAACCCCAAATCATCCCTGTCGGCTTTTCCCTGGCTTTCCATACAAATCCACATAAAAGGGCTGGTTACAGAATGCAAACATCCAACCTGCTCAACAGTCTGAGAGGCAAGATCACACTCTCTGCTCAGCCTCTCGGCCAACAGTGAAGTGGTAGAGAGAGCCCTGACCCTTCCTCTGAGCCTGACTGATGGGCTTGCAGTGAGCCGTGGCTTTAACTCCCCCAGGCAGCCATTGTAACTGAGTTTATCTGACTGACGACGGATGGATGGGATTGGGACAGAGGAACCTGTTTACTACTCAGGGCTCACAGACAGAAACAGAGGTCCTTTTGTGTCTGGTCTTCACCACAGCCTTACTTATCTTTTGGTTCTGTGTCTGGTCTTCACCACAGCCTTACTCATCTTCTGGTTCTGTGTCTGGTCTTCACCACAGCCTTACTCATCTTCTGGTTCTGTGTCTGGTCTTCACCACAGCCTTACTCATCTTCTGGTTCTGTGTCTGGTCTTCACCACAGCCTTACTCATCTTCTGGTCCTTGGCGGTTGACATACAGCGCTTTTATGGAGCTCAGAACATTGGAGATTAACCAGAAAATACTCTGCTTTCTTTTTTTTCCCAGACAGCCACCCAGCAATAGGTTTCATTGTGTTGTTTTAGACCATTTCAAAACCACTCAGTCACCAACTGTCAGTTGTGACATCCCATTTATCTCAGGGCAAGGGGACTGACATTAATACAGGATCAAATCATTGGCCTCAAATGACATTTTAAGTCCTCTCTGGATGCTGGACTATGCTGTGATTCCTCACCATTTTAAAATGAAAATCTTTTACCATTTGTTGATCATAAATCTGAATACATTGTGAACAGGAAGGATATGCCGAGCATTTCTTGCCACATTTGAACCCAAACCCCGCATATAAAGTTTTTGCGTATGCTGAACTTTTTGTACTTTGATATTAAGGTACAGTATCAACTCATTTTTGCATGTCTTTATTATTTGTTGTATTCAAGCAGAAAGTGCAGTTTTGATCCTTGTAATCATTGTTTGGTTTTGTTTGTGCAGAACACAGCTGTGTCATTGCCCTTATCCATTTGGGAGCCATGGTAACACACCTGCTGTTTGGTTGAGTTTTTATATCTTAATTTCTTTTGCTTTCTTTACTTCCTGCCCTCCTGTCCCGTGTCTGACGACCCTGTTCTGTCCCAACGTCTCCTCCCAGAGGGTTCAGAAGGCTGCCAAAATCAAGAAAAAGGCGGTGTGTAAAACAATTTGATCTAAGACCAGAGACTAGGGCCACTTTGACTCCACCACTCACCCTGCTCCTCCCTTTTCCACTTGTCGGTCTGTCTGTCTATCTCACTAGTCATAATGAGAATGTCAATATCCCACTTCATTTGATTACCCAGCATGCACCACTGAGAAGCTGGACTGTGTGATCTCTGGCACCATTCTACCCCTGCAGCTTGTGTTTTGAAAATCCGAGCCAGAAAACAGAGATTGATGATATAAATAAATATTTTAGCCTACAGGGAATGACACAATATTTTAATAATGATAGAGATTTCATTTAATAAAAAGCTACCCAGTGGTTTCATAATGTAGCATATTTTCCAAAGGTTCTAGTAAGCCCTTAGCACATCAGTCCTTAGCTGATTCACCTAAATCCAACATGATTTAATTAGTCCACAGTGACTGGTGATTAGCGTGAATGCAATCTACATGCCTGGGACTTGCATTAACACGCCACGCAGCTTCTGACAGCTTAGCTGGTACTGCCATGCTGCTCCTGTTCTCATCTCTGTCGACAGCCAGCACACCAGTGTCGCGTCAGACCTGTTGACATAAAGCCCAAAGGCCTACTGGCTCCCTCTGTGACTGACCAGCCCTCAGTGCCGCCCCCCCCTCCACCACTCACATGCCATGCTCTGCATGCTGGCCAGGCCCGGTCCCTCACTGGCTGTTCTCATTTCACATATAATGTATTTTATTCCCTAGACTCATGCATGCTCAATCACATTGCCATTTAGTAAGAAAAGGAATGTAATAACTATGATATGTTATGACACAATTCCCCATTCTGTACGTACAGTAGCCTAGATAAAAACAACATTTGTGAGCATGTGAGCATGACCGCCAGTCAATAAACAACACCACCACCTATGACAGTGCTACGAACTAGTCCTATAGAAGATATTGTAGTGTTACGATGTGTTACAGTTCAGAACATGCAATGTAATTTTTCCGTCTTTTTCATAGTTTATATTTTGGACACTGTGTGTTATCAGCAAGGGGAAAATGTATAGCTGTTCTCTCTGCAGTAAGAGTTGGGCACTGACTGTTCACCCAGGAGCCCCCTGTGGCCCTCGGCCGGAGTATGGAGAATATTGACTGGGCACCAGGGTCCCTGGTGGGCTCTACCCCGTCGTCAGCCCCCCAGACAGGTTGTTTATGGACTGGGCACCAGGGTCCCTGGTGGGCTCTAGCCTGTCCTCAGACCCTCAGACAGGGTGTTTATGGACTGGGCACCAGGGTCCCTGGTGGGCTCTAGCCTGTCCTCAGACCCCCAGACAGGGTGTTTATGGACGGGGCACCAGGGTCCCTGATGGGCTCTAGCCCGTCCTCAGCCCCCCAGACAGGGTGTTTATGGACTGGGCACCAGGGCCGTTCCCTCCGGTGGTACACTGACACACCTGTCTTTCTTTTGTCTCCAGAGTCCAGAGGGGGATGCACAGACACTGACGGAGGTGGACCTCTTCATCTCCACCCAGAGGATCAAAGTGCTCAATGCAGACACCCAGGTGAGGGGAGGTCAAGACCCATCAATTAAAAATCACAGCCACATACAGATAGGTGACAAATATAGGAAAAACCGACATGTAGTGTCTCAGTAAGTTGTTGGGCCTCGAGCCGCCAGAACATCTCCAATGTGCCTTGACATGAATTCTGCACGTTTCTGGAACTCTACTGGAGGGATGGGACACTGTTCTTCCAAAAGATATTCCCTCATTTTGGACGGACGCTGTCTAACACGTCCATCCAAAATCTCCCATAGGTGTTCATTCAGGTTGAGATCTGGTGTCTGTGAAGGCCATGGCATTTGATTCACATCATTTTCATACTTATCAAACCATTCAGTGACCCCACATGCCCTGTGGATAGGGACATTGTCACCCTGGAAGAGACACAATAATGAACCCTCTTTTAAAGTCACTTCGGGCATTTCCTTAGGTCATTGCCATCTTGATCCAAAATTGCGGTCAACTGGGCCTGCTCAGCATTTTTCATACATGACACATGATGTCATGATGTCAAGATTGCTAATTAGTATCATGCAGTACACCTGTATGGAAGCGTCTGCATTCATTATGTTCCTCCACTAATTTATTCAGGTTTTTCCTTTAATTTGTCACCTGTGACTCCATTCCTCAGTGACAGATTTTGATGATGATTTAGTTATGTAAACAATTTTTTTATCTGATCTGCCTCTGAGCAAAGATAAAAATAGATTTTCTTTAAGCCAGAAAGCCTCTATGGACATCTGTCAATAAAGTGGGAAGGAACAGTTTGAAACACTATGCCAACCCATTTATACCCATCCATATCCACTATTAAATATGAATCTGTCAGAAATCATCTCCTCTCCAGTGCCAAATTGATGGTGACACTTGTTTGACACATAGCATTATTGTAGATGTAAATTAGGTAGTATTTTCCTTTTGACACCTCAACTTCTATTGGGAACAGTCCCTCATGTCGATACTGACAAGGGTCAACACTAGTGATAACAGTGGTGTCTCACTGTAGAGGATAGAGAGACAGCTGACTGACTGTGAACAGTTGTTTCCCTGACATTGAGTTGCAGTAAGAATAAGCCCAACAGGGAACAATAGCAGAACTGGCACAGCCAACTGTAAAGTGCTGCAATGCAGTGTCTCCACATTTCACTGTCTGCCTGGCACTTTCTCAGCTATATCTGCTTCCGTGTGGATTTATGTTGGCTCTGTTGCTTAGTTGGTGACTGTTACAAGTCTGAAGTGCTCTCCCATAACACAACACTGTGACATTTACCATGGACGTCTGTTATAACAACTAGGCCTATACCTATCCCTCGTTTCAAACCCACCAGCATTTGTGCCGTGAATAAACATTTAAGAAAGGTCTTGTGAGAAAGGTGGAAGGCTGTGAGAAAGGGGAAAGGCTGTGGGCACAGCGCACACAGACAAATTGGATCATTAATTCGGCTGACCGAGTAATGATGTATCTCTGAAGAGCGCCCAGGACGGACCGGAGCCTTCCTGCTCTTTCTTCGGTCACGTCCACGCCGCCAGACGATCACGCAGACACACAGTTTACAAAAGAGCATGAAACAAGCTTCCAAAAGGCTGTGCATGTTTCCTACTGCTGCTACTGTTGTCGGGATTATATTAATGTTTGTTACTCATAGGTCATACCAACCTGAGGTTCTGTTCAAGTGTTTGCTCTTCTGGTTGCACCGACAGGAAACTATGATGGACAACGCCTTGCGTACCATCTCCTACATTGCCGACATCGGCAACATCGTGGTGCTGATGGCGAGACGCCGTATGCCTCGCACAGCCTCCCAGGACTGCATTGAGACGACACCCGGAGCGCCAGAGGCAAAGAAGCAGTACAAGATGATCTGCCACGTGTTTGAATCTGAGGACGTAAGTGTGCGTCAGGCTACGCATCCTTGTGATCTCCTGACCCTGTCGCTGAATGGTTTGATGTTTTTATGTCCGGAACTGGACGATGAGGACCAGGTGAAAGGTCAAGCACGGGACATTATTTCTAAAGAGAAAAATTTTTGTCTGTGTGTGGTAATGTGTTATGGCTGGTTCAGAGATTAGTCACAACAACACATGAATGACAAATTCCCTAGTGACACCCTGTGGCTGCCCGTGTTGATGGGTTGTGCCTACGGATCGTAGCTGAAGCTGTTTGTCAGAGTCCCTGTTCACATCGCCGATTTCCAAAAGAATTTCTCGAAAATTACTGGTTTGGCTATGTTGAATAGAAATTATATTTCACAAGGGAACAACATTCTCACCTTTTTAATCATATATTGACTTGATGTTCCTAATTTCTTGAGTGTTGGCAAGCTCGCTGGTTGGAGACCATGTCCAGTAGCTGTATTAAAAATAATGCGATGAATATATTCTGTGTGGTCTGTAAGTAGTCAGCACGGAAAGATTAATGAGGGAACTGGCCAATTGGGTGGAGGCACTAAAATAGTGCCTCCACCCAATTGGCCAGATACCTAAAGAAACTTAAAAATAATTGTATATTCGGTCTACCAGCCAGGTGATAAAACATGGTCCCACAGTACATTAAGAGGATTTGGGTCACGTTGAGAAATGCTGCCCTTAGGGATATTTAACAGCTGAGATTGGATGAGAAGATCTGTGATATAAATACGTCTGATTGTTAACAATAAGTCTGATTGTTAACACATGAGTGTTTTAGCAAAGGGACAGTTATATATTTCAATGTTTCCTTTTCCAACACTGACTGGCTATCTATTAAAAAGTGCTGGAGGCTTATCTAAAAACCCTGATCCCTTGACCTGTAGAAGGGCAACAGCTGGCTTTACATTCATTATTTCTGAGTTTCATGGGTCAGGATTAGGGACAGTATCACAGGATCCCTGAAACCCAAAGGGCAGATGGTCTATACATTTCAACTCCAGGTTATATACCCGCCTATTACAGAGTCGGATGCAGAGATGCTGCCACCCATGCCACTAGGATGTGTTTCATATGTTTATCAAAGGCCAGTGCACCGTTGGATGTCTGTAGGTTGCAACCTTTGGTAACCTGTTATGCAGTGCTACTGCCTGAGGTAACAAATGGGGAAACAGAGAAAAACTATAGAGGAGCAGAAAATCTATGATATGCAATTAGATTACTCTCCTGTTATCTTCTTTTTACTTTTTGTCATAATAACACACTCTTATCCAGAGATCTACATTTAGCTCATTCATCAGAAGATAGGCGAAACTACAAAACACTAGTACTAAGTACATTTTTAGCAAAGGCAGTGCTAGAAAATAATAAAGTACCAGCATGAGATCACATTTATTCAATGAACCTTACCATTTTTTACAATAAATATTAAGCAGTCACGGATCCCATGATTACATGGTTCATTGTGCTTAATACTTTAGTCCTGAAACATGTTTTCATCCATTTATTATTAAAGGTTTCTTTGATTTATTATATCAGGTTTTGACTTCTTCCATATAAATACATGCTGGTCTGCATCCTACAGTAATTCCATGGCATCGCTCTCTCCATAGACTATCATCATGACTGTGTACTGGCAGTGTATTCCATAGAAAAGTAATTACTTATAAGGGGCAAAGCTTCTTAGACCATAGCAATTCAACTCTAACACCCCGTATTTCTATGTCCTTATCCTCTGTCATTGGCTCTACAGGCCCAGCTCATAGCCCAGTCGATTGGGCAGGCATTCAGTGTGGCCTACCAAGAGTTCCTGAGGGCCAACGGCATCAACCCGGAGGACCTCAGTCAAAAGGAGTACAGTGATATCATCAACACGCAGGAGATGTACAACGATGACCTCATCCACTTCTCCAACTCTGAGAACTGCAAAGAGGTTGGGCTCTCGTTGGGTGCTGTAGACGCTCCATCCCTGGACGCTCGGTTCCCACTTAGAGTGAAACAGCCTCTGTGTTGCAAGGGTTCCTCATGACTTCATACTGTTACTAAAACTAATCTGTTAATACTGCACATGGACTGGACGATGAGGAACAGGTGAAAGGTCAAGCACGGGACAGTTCCACGTCTCTTGAAAGGTCAAGAGGCGTGGACAGTTCCCTCATGTCCATCCGGCCCTCCTTCTACATGTGGTTTTCAGATCTGTAAAATTCATGCTTTAAAAATACTTCATAAAGTCGTTAGTATACTAGTATTTTACCCAGCATTACTAGGAATAACAACAACAAATCCTGTGCCTCGATGTAATGAAGGTTTTTAAGCTCATAGGTCATTCGTACATAAAGTTATATACACGCAAACATTTTGAAGGCTTCAGATATTGTGTCAAATATAATCCCTTTTGGGGCTTATTTGTGGTCAGTTTGCAGTGTGAAAATTGTTGTAATTATGTTCAGGCCCCTGGACCATCTGCTCCCAAAGAAAATCGTCTGGCGGCTATATCTAGTTGCCTACTCCAGCACTACAATCAGATTTTTCTCCCTGATTAGTTTTTTTCTTCTGCCCATAATCGCTTGGCTAGAGGCACTCATCTCTCACGTTCTCCCCTGCCCCCTCTCTCTTTCCCTCTTTCTCTTGGCTGGCTCCACAGCTGCAGTTGGATAAGCAGAAGGGGGAGATTCTGGGTGTGGTGATAGTGGAGTCTGGCTGGGGATCCATTCTGCCCACGGTCATCCTGGCCAACATGATGAACGGTGGGCCGGCGGCCCGCTCCGGGAAGCTCAGCATCGGAGATCAGATCATGTCCATCAACAACACAAGCCTGGTGGGGTTGCCGCTCGCCACCTGTCAGGGAATCATCAAGGTACATGGAAGGACTGGTTTGTGGTTAACTAATACGATTACATTACTAAATCAGTTCTGTCATTTGACCATAATTATAAGGATAAATGTAAGATAAAGTCCTCCAAATTTCTTCTCAGGCATTTTTATGCTTTGACAGGAAAGTATGCAACTCCATGCCGCAGCAGTACATGTGTACAAGAGGCAGTGGCTTACATCGCTGGACCACCTGAGGCCAAGTCTTTGCTCTGTTCTGACCACTTTATCTGTCCATCAGGGCCTGAAGAACCAGGTCCAGGTGAAACTGAACATCGTCAGCTGTCCCCCTGTCACCACCGTACTCATCAAGAGGCCAGACCTCAAGTACCAGCTGGGCTTCAGCGTCCAGAATGGGATTGTAAGTACAGAGGGAAAAATACAATGTCAAACTGATCACAGTGCTGTTGTCTTGTCATTTAAGTCATCGCTCAACAGCACTCTTCTTTTGTCTGTTATTGAATGACTGTGTGTTGTCATGCCAACATGGAGTATCAGGCTATGCTAAGTCTGAGATTGGTTTAAAATGTATTTTTATGAGATTCTATATATCTATATATATCAGTGTCTTTGTCCAATTAAACTTTCACGTCCTAAGGAATATTTCCACTGGTATGAACTGAATAGAAGACAGCACTGTAAATTTTCGAGCTTTTTTAATGGTTCTTTCCTTTTAGTACTATCATGTCTTTAAAAACACATTCTGAGGAGAACAATATTGTTAATGACATAGCTCAAAGCCTTCAGGAATATGCTTGTTTGAATGCAACATTAATTTTACATGCTTCGAATGCTTGTTCACATCTATTTTAGTGTTTGTCCCTCCACTTTAATGAAGTCACTGCTGTATTCCAGCTATTCTCTGTGAAACATTGGTCCTCTGACACAAATTGTCAACTCCTTTGAGCAATGCAGTATTTATATAGTCTGACAATATTACATTAAAATCATATTACAATGGATATTTAGTGGGGAAGTTATTGGTCTAGTTTTCAGATACAGTTACCGTTTTATCTCTTGTGGCTATCATTGCACCGGGGATGAAGCTGGAAGCTTTATTGCCTTAGGTTATCAGCTCTGTGTAAACTCCCATTTCCTCACCACTGCATACAGATTAACCGTGCGTTGTCATTCAAAGAGCTCACTTCTCACCCTGGTCTTTCCTCACCAGGATCACTCAACCAGATCCATTAACCACCGCTGAACATTTTTTGCAATAAAGCTGTCATTTACATCTGGTGCATTATTATGATGCTTTCCTCTCCTGTAGACTTCCCCCATCTTGTTGCCCTTAGAGGTGAACGACTGCCTAGGATTCTATTCACCTTCTGTGTCATGTTTACCCACAGATCTGCAGTCTGATGCGTGGGGGTATTGCTGAACGAGGAGGTGTCCGGGTTGGCCATCGCATTATTGAGATCAATGGACAAAGCGTTGTGGCTACAGCACATGAAAAGATTGTCCAAGCACTCTCCAACTCGGTGGGCGAGGTGAGATGAAATTCAAATACACAGATAGGGATCACAGAGGAGCTCAGAGGAAACCATCATCAAATACTGCATTTCGTTGTACTGTACTTGTACTGTTCAATGACAAAGTTGAATCTAATCTAATCTAATGACCATACATTTAAACTGAGTAGCCTGCTTGTCCATGCAGGTTTACTCGCTGAAAGAGGAATGAATACAACTATCATCTTTATCATTAATGCAATTATTAGGCTTTATTATTTATTGTTGGCCTCTATGCAGACTGTTTGTTTTCTGTCATTTAAATCAGATTCACATGAAAACGATGCCAGCGGCCATGTTCAGACTCTTAACTGGACAGGAGACTCCTATGTTTATATAAACCAAGGACAGATCCAGTTCTCCACAGAGGAGCTGCGTGCAGCGTCTGTTTACAGTCCAGTTGAAGAGCTCTGGGTGGATGAGACACGACTAGCAGACTAATGAGTATCTGACGATGGCCAGCGGGCCAGACGCCTCCTTTCTCTCCTTTGTGTTGACTTATCGTTTTTTCATCCGTCTTTTTTGAGCTAACGTTCATTCACCTGACACTCCTGATATTCTGCCGATGTTAATACTTACTAAAGATGTTTCCCTTCTGTATCTGTGTTGTCAGTGTTCAGTAAGACTACATGGAATGCATATTTTTTTTATATTCATATCAATGTAATATTGTACCTGTATATTGTTTCTTTTTGTATTTATTTTTTTTGTGTAAATACATATTTTGCTAATGTGTTTTAAGTAATGGGAAAGAGCCATTGTTGCTCTGTATATATTTGTTGACATTTCCTGCTGGTTTGAGCAGGGAAGAGGGCCCTTGACTGCTAAAGGACGGTTGAAAGCCTGTAGTCACTCTAATTTATATGGACAATAAAAGTGTTTGGGAGGGAATTTAATATAATTTAGTTGATTTACTTTATATCAAGCCAATGCAATCAGCAGAGGTTGTATCTTACAAAACGCCATATTCCTTCAAATTTGAACTTAGTTTCATTTCAGAGGGCAATAAAAAAGTTCAACCTCATCCGGACGATGTGAGGTAACATGTAAATGTTTTTGACTAGTGTGCAAGTCTTTTTTTAAAGTCTGGGTGTCAATAGACCTTTTGGACAGCATTGGCTCACACATTTTATCTAGTCGATTTAAAATTATTGAACTTTTAAAAAATGATTTTAAAAGCATAAGCAATGTATACAATTTGAACGACCATTTTCTTTGTGTGCTATAAATGTTCATCTTTTGTGTTCCACCCAAACAGACACTCATGAGTCGATTGTGAATGTAATGTGTATTAAGAGCTGTGTCCATTGACATAAGCAGTATTAGAATGACTGTACTTAAAGAGAACCTTGTCTAGTATTGTGCTCATAAGCATCCGTTAGTCACTGCAAATGTCATCCCTTTCTCCTAGGTTGTGCTTCAGCCTTAAGAAAGATGAATATAGAATCCCACTGTGACTGAGGAAGCCTTATGATTGAGTTAAGGCTTTTAACATGCATTGTACTAAAAATGTCATTTTAAAATTAACAATATGAACATTTATCTGTGTGCATGCCTCTTACTATAGTATCTAGTCATTATGGCAAAGATAACAATAAAATCTCAAATAAACCCCACATTTCTGTTTGGCTGCTCATTGGGAGAAAAAAATGTTTTTACTTTTCTTATGAAGGGTATTATCAGTGAATAGATTTAGGTTTATAGTTCAGATTTATTGTATGAACAAAAATGATTTTTTGCATTAAATTACTCAGTTTTCCAGTCATCATCACATTGTCATTAGCCGGGGAGGCTTGTGGATGTTGAATGCAAAACAATGTATAGACCAATGCAACAGGCCTGTAAATAATGACCAGAAACAAAGCTATTTTAAATATTCTTAATGACTTAGTAATACATGTATCTAATGTTGCTAATCTTAAATGGACTGCATCCAAACATAACCATCCTCAACAAAAACGGCCTAATAAATAATTAGTCCCGATCTTGAGCTTATAATTAATGGTAATATTCCAAAAACCGTGAAAATCTAAAACTTCCTCTCAGTCTCTCACTTGCTGCGGTCATATTTAACATTACTGGTTATATCAATAACTATCGTTTAACGTGTTAGCTTGATGTTGTTTTGCAAACTTGATGTGTGCATCGCAATGTTTGTAAACACAGAAAAGGGTCTATATGCAATTTGAAACCCTCTGAACTTGGCAACATACAGTATTAGAAAATTGTGAATTAGTCTCTACCTCCTCCTAGTGGCATCAGTTAGTACTGACAAGAGGACTAGCCAAAAACCTTAACTATATCTGGAAGGTCTTCCTCATTATTTTATCACTTCTGTAAGGGGGGCATTTTAAATGTTTCATTAGTGTCGGGTTTATAACAAGATTCAAAGCAATATTTCACAGTATAGTATCATATTAAACACATATTAAAAAGTAATTCCGGTGAAAATCTACTATTGGCAACCTGATAAACCTATATGCTGGAACACAGTGAAACACTGAAGGGTAACACTTAGAGCACCGGTGCTGTATTGGTCTGTACTGGCTCTCTTATTGGTCCTGGAGGCTCCAGTCCTCTCAGGGGTTCTGGTCAGTCTTGTCACACTTCAGCATGACCTTGACACCCAGTCCCTGGCGTGTGGTCTCGAAGGCCTGCACCGCCTGCTCCAGGGGGAACCGGTGAGTCACCAGAGGAGCCACATTCACCTTCTTTGAGGCCAGCATCGCTATAGCCATCGGCCAGCTAGAAGGACAACACGTTGAGAACAGTTGAGGTATAATACATCGGATTGACACGACATTCTGCACTGGTTTCAGGGCTGTTGAATGGGGTTTCGAAAGGCAACACCTTCATTTCTGAACCTAGGTGACAGGAAGAGGATTACGTGTTGCGGTAGCGGAAGACTCCTCTGATGTCCACCTCTCTGACAGCAGCATTGAGCAGTGGGACAGTAGTCATCGGGCCACCCAAGCCCACTAGAACCACCACTCCTCCAGGACGTGTCGACTGGCAGAAAACACACAGCGCAAATATTAGTCAAGCATCAGGAGCCTTGTACGGCATTTCCACGACCTCACATCACTTCCGAGGACGTACTCACATAAATGGCCGTTTGGACACTGCTCTCCACGCCGGTGCACTCGATGGTGACATGAGGCTGCGCTCCCAGCAGCCCCTCCACCCGCTTGGCCAGCTCTTCAGGCCCGTCTTCCTTCTTCACAGTCAGACAGTAGTCTGCTCCCAGCTCCTTGGCCATGGCCAGGCGATCTGGCGACAGGTCTGACACGGGATGGTCTTTACTACACAGTCTTTACAGTAGTATTATTCTCCCTTCAAAGTCCTTTTCACTTAGAAGCCATTTCAAAGGAACTAAGTCCCTGGTACAATTTAGATCTGAGTGAATCAAAAAGGATTCCATGAAAAAGTGTAATAATATCCCTGTTCCTTACCGGTCATGACCACCTGTGAAGCACCCATAGCCTTACCCACCAGCAAACTGACCAGCCCAATGGGCCCTGCGAGACAGAAAAGGCAACAACAACAACAAATGTGAATAATGAAAAATAATGAAAAATAATGAAAAATGTGAAAACAACAACAACAAATGTGAATAATGAAGTAACAGAGAGAGGATTCAAATGTTTCTCTCTGCTTGTCATTGTATATGAGGGTTGGAAGTGACTACTGTACATTACTGTCTGTATGAGAAACCAGTCTTTAACTGCCAACTCGTGTCAAACTGAATGTAGATCATCTCTCATTGAATTTAAGTCCCATTATAAACTATTTGCAGCTTTGCTGATTGCTTTCATAATACAATCTGGAAACATTCATGATTAGCTGTTCAAACCACCTTTCCGATTGGACTTCACTATTGAGGAAGTCTAAAATGGATAGGAGCATTGTCTAAAAGGTTTTGATCTTGGGGTATATCATAGCTAATATATTTATGGGGATTTAACACACTTACATTGTAACCCCATGACCAGAGATTGTTTGAAAAAACAGTTTAACAAATTACCAATGCACAAAAATGAGTTAAACTAAACAAGAGCTACCCCTAAAACTATAGTTACTTACTTTACTAAAGTTACCTTAAAAATTAGATACAACCAATACAACCAAAATACTTTGGAGGGGTTAAGTGATTCAAATTACTTACAGATGGTGAAATCCACCCACCATATCTGAATCCCATTGGTTTCTGTCATTCTTTTTCCATTTTAAATTATTTATTATCTTACCCGATTATGCAGCATTGATCAGAACTGTATTTTATTTTTACTTTCATCAGTGTTGTAACCGAAGCTACTTCATAGTTCCATGTCATTGTAAAAAACAGTAACAATGAATGAAAGTACCAACCTGCCCCACAGATTAAGATGCTGCTGCCCAGGGTCACTCCAGCTCTTCGACAGGCATGGATGCCCACAGACAGGGGCTCAATCAGGGCCCCCTCCTCATATGTCACATTGTCAGGCAACCTGAGGCAGAGAGAACTTAGGAAATGAAGGTTTATAATGTCCCCCAGTATTTTACAATGCAAGTATCCGGACAGCTAGGTTTGCAAAATTAAAGTAGAAATAACGAACTCACTTGTAACAGAAGTTGGCGCTGTGTTTGTAATATCTGCATAAATTCCCATCATCAGGTGGGGTGGCACAGAAGAATATGGTGGGGGATAGATTGTAGTTTCCTGATTTGAAGAACTCGTCCATCTCGCGAGGAACACCTGGCTCTACAGCAACTCTATCCCCTTAATTATCAAACACAAAACAACAGACGATCCAAAGTCCCATCTAAACGGTCTTGTACAACTTATGAACAGTAACCTGCATTATCAGTGAAACAACATAACACCACTGAATCAAGCGAGAACTTTGCTTGGTTCGTACTTGCCTTCTTTGAGGTGCTTCACTTCTGAGCCCACCTTCACCACCCTTCCAGCGGCCTCATGCCCTAGCACCATGGGCTTCTTCACCACGAAGTCACCTATGCGTCCACGCTGCCAGTAATGCACATCCGACCCACAGATCCCAACAGAGTGCATCTGAATCAACACCTCTGAATACAGAAAATTCAAGCTTGATAGGATGCAGAAACTGTACACAATCTCCCTGAAAGTATGTACATTGTCAATATACACATCTATACATTGTTTCTTACCATTTGGACCTGGTTCAGGAATAGGGCGTTGTTCCTGTAAGCACCACCACAAAGCTAATTAGTCTTTATATCGCCTACAACATCGTCATTATTTTTTCCATTCATTCTAGCGTCCAACATTAGCAGGACAAGTTTTGATATTGACCAAACGCTCATATCTCTGCTTACATGTCATACTGCCTCGCAACCTAAAGGACAGAGCGAAGTACTTTACCAGTCTGAGGTCGCCCTGGGAATGCAAAACCACGGACAGGTTGTCCTTTTCCATGTTGTATTCACAGAAAGAGAACGTCAGTGGGAATAAAAGCAAATATCTTGCAAAATGTTGACCTTACTCTGGTAATAATTCTGTATGGGATCAAAGTGCATCTTACTAATTTTTGGTGGGCAGTCAACAAAACAAAACATGTGATTGGCGTACAGTTTAGAGAATATACCATTATTAGGGGCGACAAAGTACCGAATTTTGCTATTTTAAAGAATGCAAAAATGAAACACGAAACCTTGCTTTATATTTCGTATCATTCATCTAATCAGACTAATAACGATGTATGCGTCGATAATAGTGTAAGGAAATTATAGCGCTTTTAGTGTTTCTGTTATTTCTTACCTCACCTACTGTTCGAGTCATTTGAGCTAACCCAGAGAGCTCAGCCTTCTTCTTTAGCATTTAATGGCGGTTCGCAACCAACTGAAAGCTGTATATCGCCACCTATTGTACTGGAATATGAGCTCGATTAAGGCCCTGAATCGTTATTCCTTGTCATTTAAAATGCACACGTTTCTGCACTGAACCAAACAAAGAACATTACAATTTTACCAACTAAACTACATGTTATGAAACTATAAGAAAACGTATGTTTTTAAGGCCAAGAGCAGCCGCTGACCTCGAGAAATTATGGAAAATACCATACAACTGACCGTAGCCATGTCTCTGCAGTGCACTATGAGTGAAAACCTGAACATCTTCCTTGCAGATTTGTCCACGTTTTTGGGTGTAATTTTAACCATAACCATGGATGAATAATCAACATAGAGATAGGTACAAAATAACAGAAATTGATGAAAACAGAGATAGACAAAAATAAAGATATAGAGAAAAACCAAGATAAATAAAAACACAGAGACAGATAAAAACAGATGTATAGATCAAAACATGGAAACAGAAACATGATAGCCTTGAAAAGCATGGGCAAATCAAGACTAGATTAAATGGCATCTTCAGGAGATGAGGATTAAAAGACATCTCCAGGAGATGAGGAACCAAAGTTTGGTAGGTGACCATGTTTTTCATTGTGTTGTACAAGTGTAGAGTAGCTCAGACTACAGGTCTGCATTCAGCCTGTTGTACCTATCAAACATACACATTAACCGTACATTAAAGACCTGCAGGAGCTGGAATGCAAGTCTTTGTCTACACACTTCACAGTTGTCTTCTGAGTGAGTCAAGAGGTGGTACCGCCTCTATATTTGGCCTATTTCTATATCAGACTTTTATTTTGAGGGCAACAATCCAATTTCTTTCTTTGCACATCCTAACTGTTAACATTAAGAGAAGGCGTGTCTTCTTACTTTAGTTACACTCCCTCATCTGATTGGTTGGGTTGATTGGGCAGCCTTCAGATTCAATTGTGAGAATTGTGATTATGAACTCAGATAGCTGGTCTGGCCAGCAGAGGTCGTGAGTGGTCTGTCACAGCCAGGCTAAATATCCTTGCAATTGTGTATCAGCAGAACAGGCACTATAAGGGCATGTCTAAAATAGTCCCTTCCTTTAAAAACATTTGCCAGATTCCTCAGGTGATTGCATGACCATTTATATAATACATATTATCTGATTGCAGCGTCAGAAAAGGATTCCCACTTTTTGCCAAGGAGTTCCTGTACTTGAGACTCACACGAACATCTTGCTGGGAAGCACCTGGGCACTGAAGAAACCTTTCAGGACATTGCAGATTTTCACTGCATAGAGCAGGTATGGTTGCCTTTTCTCCATGACGAAAGGGAAAGCTTATCTATGTGATACGCTGTAGTTCTAAGACAATAGATTATATTCTATGATGTAACACACTCCAAAATAAGCCCCAGATCATGGTTGTTTCAAATACAGGCCTCCCTCCATTCCACTCTCAAGTTAAGCTAGCCAGAAGTACATATTTTAGGTTGAAAATATGTTGAAAATCCGTCTTTGAAATTAGTTTACTTAGTAGGATCGTTTTTTTTGTAATTTTTTTTGCAATTTTTTGTAATTCTATCCTTCGGCAATGTTTACCCTTGCTCCTGTAGGTTGTTGTGGATAAAACCATCTTCTAAATTACTAAAATGTATGCCCAGGGCAGAAATATAACGCCCTCAGTCATTGCTTTAAAGATTGAGGGCAGGTGGAGGAAGTGATGTGGGACCATTGTAATCAAAAAGACAAACACGCACAAGTTGGTTTCTCAAAGTTGCCTCACAAATCTGTCACATGCTTTAACTTTTGTGAGAAAGTGACATTAGAAAAAGTATATTTGATCATATAAGCCTAACATTATTCCATAATCTCTTCTAGACCTTCCCACTTTGGTATGCTTACATGCACAGATTTTGAACAATAACGGAGGAGATGGACATTTACAGAAATTAGAAAATTCTTTTGCATTTGTTCTGACTAGAAAGAGCCGAAGAGGCAAATCTATAAGATTAGGCTATTCCGCCCAAACTGTATGCAAAGAAGCATACCATGTGTCTATGAGAGATCAACTAAGAACACAACTTGCGTGTGTTGTTCCAAGTCTGTGTGCCCTTATTGATTACAATAGCCTCACACCACCTCTCACACCTGCCTTCAATCTTTAAAGCAGTGACTGAGGAAGTTATATAAGAGGACATTTTCTTCCACCTGTTGTCTAAAACTTTATTTTAAACCTAACCTAACATGCCCCACCCAAAATTAAGACAAAAAGGTCAATTTCAGTGGAATCTGATTTTTAAGATATAGAATCTAGAGGAAATCTTTATGTACAAAATAAAAATGTTGAAATGTTAATGCTAATCTAACCGTAGCCATGCTGTTTAGCTGATTAAAAAGGTGACTCACTAATTTCTTGCAAATATTATACATTTAAAACAGCTTGAGGAACTTGTTATTCATGTCAACCAGTGAAATATGCTGCTGAGTGCCATTGAATCACTGAGAAACCTTACCATTTTAGGATTCAATTGTAATCTCATATCTGTGCTTCCAGAAGCCTTTGGAGACCTGACAGAGATGCAGGTGCTTTGGGCTGCATCATGTGGCCTAATTATGACGTTCTCCATTGGAAAACAAATTAAGTTACAAAAATGTAGTCTGAACAATAACAGAATCACTGCATTGCTGAATTGGTTGAGCCTGGCAGGCAATGAACTAAGACTCTTCCAGATGAAATCAAGAACTTGCAATCTTTTGTGTTTATTAATTTGGACAGAAAGTATTTTGAAAATGTACCCAAATCACTTTCAGGTCAGTGATTTAATGTCGTAACCATTTCAATTATAATTTTATAACTAAATTATAACTTTTTCTGGTAAGATTGAAGTTGCCTAAAGGTAATACTATTACTGTACGATTACCGTAAAGGCTTATTAAATAACCCTTTAATAATGAAGAAAAACATTTCTAATTCAAGAAAAAATAGTAAGTTGTGAAAAGGCATCACACTCTCTCGCAATCCTGCTAATCCTGACATTTTAACAACCCATAAGGTACAGTGCTGTCCTTCAACATCTCTGTGATCTTCATATTAGCAATCTGTCATTAAGACAAATCTACTGTAGACCGCCTTTTTCTATAGACTGAAGAACCACAATGACCTGGTAGGAAGTCTTCAAGTCTTCCGGAGAATATCCTCAGTTCATCAATACTGACATATCCTTCAAAGGAAATATAAAATGTTACATGATAAATAGCTTAACCAGTCTACAAAGGGTGTGTTTCTATAATGATAATAAAGGTAGCTAAGATGTTTTGAAAACACTAAATTGGGTGTTAATATATTTTTTTACCTGTAACCATGTTATTCATTGGGTAGTCCTGTACTTCACAACACAGTGCACCTTGTCTCTCTGATGTAGCAGGAGTATTCAGAATGGGTACTTCATGACTAGTTCATAAAAAAGTACACATGTTCAGTTTGTGAGCACATCAACGCTATTATCAATGACCTAAGAAAATATTACCCGTAGTTGTAGAAATGTAGAAAATCTTGCAAAGTTCTGAGTCCAAAACATACCAAGTATTAATGTCTGTGTGATCACTGCTGGAGTCCTCTTCCTTCTGCCCATAGCCCAATTCCAGTTTGTCATCTGAATCCTAAATAAATACAATAAACACATTTATTGTGCTTAAAGAAAGAGCACATTAACAATTAGATTTGAATGCAAACATGATCAAGCTTTACCTCTGTATCAACATCCTGTGCATTATCCTCCTTCTCCCAAATGAATCTCCCAACCATTGCTTTCACCTCTGTAAAGGTCAATTACAGGTGCTGGTCATATAATTAGAATATTATCAAAAAGTTGATTTATTTCAGTAATTCCATTCAAAAAGTGAAACTTGTATAATGTATACATTCATTCCACACAGACTGATATATTTCAAGTGTTTATTCTTTTTAATTTTGATGATTATAACTGACAACTAATGAAAACCCCAAATTCAGTATCTCAGAAAATTAGAATATTGTGGAAAGGTTCAATATTGAAGACACCTGGTGCCACACTCTAATCAGCTAATTAACTCAAAACACCTGCAAAGGCCTTTAAATGGTCTCTCAGTCTAGTTCTGTAGGCTACACAATCATGGGGAAGACTGCTGACTTGACAGCTGTCCAAAAGACGACCATTGACACCTTGCACAAGGAGGGCAAGACACAAAAGG